>JASDQU010739752.1:156282-176978 GCA_032191745.1 Picea mariana | reverse complement strand
TGCTCCGTCTTTGGCAAGTTGTCGCAGTCCCAAAAATGGTCAAATATGACCAAGTATTTTTCAAAACTTGGTCAAGGGCCAACAAGCCCCCAACACTCACCTATGACTTGTCCCGAGTCACTCAGGTCTGATCAATTCCGCCTCGAATCCCTCGAGCTTGACTTGAGCTGCTTCGACCTGTTGCAGTGTGACAAGCTCTTGCTCAGTGAATTCCTGGATCATGGTGTCATTGAGTGGTCCTTCCAGGCATTGTTTTGTAGTGATGACAACCTGTTCGAGTTCATCTCCCTGGATTTCAAGTTCAGCGAAAAATTGACATGCCTTTTCTTGGATTGGATGAAGTTGTTGGGAAACTTCCATCACTTTACTTTGCAACATATGTACCTGTTGTTGGGTTGTGCATTGTTTTGTGAACCTCTTCATTCTTTTGACTGGGGTCAAAGTATTTATCTACGCTTGTAGTGTGTCTGCATGTTGCTTTTCTTCTTGGATTTGTGCCTCTAATGTCTGTAATTCTCGATTCTCTGTGAGGGTTTCATAAGTCTGGGTGCTTCTAGCGCTCCGCTTCTTCCATTCTAGGGAAAATGTTTTTAATCGGCCAACTGCGCTTCAAGCAATGGCCTCTCTTAGATCTCTTATTTCTTGGGGGTTCTTGGACATGGTGCGGAGCTCCATATCTGTGGTGCACTGTTGGAGTTGCTAGATTAGTTCTTCCAGTTGGGTCACCTGCTGTGGGAGGTAGTCTTCCATCTTCACTTCTATGACTGTCACAGAGTGAAGTGCTTTGTGAACCCTTTCCTGTACTTCAATTTGCTCTACTAGCAATTGTTCCTTTTCCTCCTACCACTTCTCTTTTAGGGAAAGATTTTCCTATTCTGCCTCACTCCATTTTTCTAGAAGTGATTTTTGTGCTTTCATCAAACCCTGGGTGGTTTGTGTTGTGTCTTCTTGAGCTCGTTGAAGGCGATCTTCAACTTGATCAGCGATCTGGTGTAGATGAGTGGGCTCATCACCCGTTCCTGATGTTCTGCTTATCAAGGGTGTTGTAGAAACTGCTCGGTTGGACTGGAGTGCTTGCTACACTTCTTGAAGTTCTCCCTTGATTTGGTTGAATATCTCCTCCTTCTTTGCTTCTTGCTTTTCTGCGAGCTCTAGTGACACATCATTCAGTGCAACAATTAAGAGGTCAAAGTCATCTAGGGTAAGGGTAGTTTTAAGTGTGGTCCAGGTGGCCTTATATTTCTTTTGAGAGGAAGGTTTTGGCAGTGCAATCTTTCTTTTCATAGAGGGATCCTCCTCTCTAGGTGGAGTAACCTCGCCTCTATTTTGCTCAGCTTCTGTACCGCCTATCTCATCACCATCACCTCCTTGTGTAGGTGATATCGTAGTAGTCTTCGTGGATGTGCTAGGGATATCTTCAACTTCGTCATCCTTCTTAGTCTTGCTTGGCCCAGGTGTATCCGGCATATCTTCAGGGATTTTCTCGTCGGACATTTTTGTGGGGTCCACTGCAACAAAGAGGTCCACCGACCATTCCTTGGTACTCTCCTCCAAGTCATCTTCTGTCAGCATGTAGTAGGATTGGAGCTATTTTTTATGCTCATCACCATGCGCTATAATATAGGTGAAGTGGTGTTCCACGCTAAATTTCATCAAAGGTATAAACCTATGAAGTATGTTTGGGTTGATTTGCGGTGTAGACTGAATTACATTCTTCAGTTGGTTGAAATAGGTGTGAAAGACAACATTGGAATTCCACTGCTTGTTCATGTCATTGGAGTACCACAACATACAAAAATTCATGGCTAGTGGTTCAAAAGGTTCAATATCTGGAAAAGTGGCTCCCTCTGGAAGTTCCCAAGCAATGAAAGTGATGAGTATGAGCAACCAACTAAAGTGGAACTCATACCCTTGGTCTTGCGCTCCTCTACAATCCATCTCTAACTAGTTTACAAGATATTGTGCCCAATTAATCTGTAGTCCCTCGGTGCACTTCGCTGCGAGGTCAACTACGAAGCCAGTCACCTGTGTTGGTCTATTCTTACAAACTAACTTACCCGCGATTAGCTAGTAGGCAAGGCGCACTATGCCACTCTGGATAGAGGCTACCTTGTAGCCTCACATACCCTTCTCTACATCACCATAAGTTTCTTTTATCTGTTGTGCTAGTTCTCGGTCTGAGTTATTTCCTAGGTAAAATTCTTGTGGGTCAGGGCCTTGCATGCTAATCCCTATGATCCGATTGATCAGATTTATATCCACAGTGATGCGGTGGTCCAACCATAATTATCTATCCTGGTAGAATGAAAACAACAACTTGACACATGTGTTGACTTCTTGGTGTCTGCCGAAGTGAGGGATCTTCATTACATTGAGCAGTGTGGACTGCGCAAGGTTTTGTGTCCAGGACTGTGGGACAATCTTAGGATTTCTGCCTTTGGTCTTGGTTAAGTACTTGTGTGGAACTAGCATGTTGTAGGTTTTGTGATCTCCAAGGTTAAAATCATTAAATTTCAGTGCTGCGAGCTTATCCTGGTTAGCACGTACTGCGCACACCCCTTTCGGAAGATACACGGTGATCAAGGTGTACTCAAAGTCTCTAGGTACACTGTCGCGGTTAATCTTGCCACTCAAAGGTGGTATGTAAACCGACAGAATGTGTGGGATCAACTTGGCATTTGAAATATTGTCTCTGTGCTTTGTTCTTTTCTCGATCTTGGTTGTGGAAGGTACTACTTCGCGAGCAGTGGAGGGAGAATCTTGGACTCCTTCTGACATGAATCTCTCAGCCATTAATTTAATCGAAACTTCTTCAACTAGTTTTTCAACAGTGCTAAGCTCATTCTACATACAAGCTTGGGTCCACTAGCTTAGGTGTGAAACTGAATTCAGAGACTATGATGAATAGTATGGGAACAAGGAAATTATCGTAGGTTGAAGTGATCTCAAGTTTCGGGCTCAAATTCTCCTTTAGAAAAATTATTTTTGATGTGTGGTGCGACGAACTAAGTAGGGAGACTTAGCAATGGTTGGCTTGCAATGAATAAGAGGCTACATTAACTGATGTTCTATCCATATGGCATGGTCTAACGGTCTAGTGGTGAGCCATAAAGGCATTTCAACCTGTTCAGAGTGGAAGTCGAATGGTTATATTGGCTTCCAATGGCTATATTTCTGTGCCATGGCAAAGTGTCATTGGTCATTGTTCTGATATCCCGACGAAGCTCAATTCCTGTGATTTTTCCTTCTGCGAAGTTTCCTCTAGAGTCTTCTGTAACTTTTCGATTTTGGCCCTCTTCTTACTTAGCTTCCTAGCCTTTTTCCTAGTAATCTTCGTCTTGGTCATCCTTTTTCCATTATGATTCTTATCTTCTCTTGACATAGTCACTTCGCATTGCTTAGGTTCTTTCTTTAGATCCAAAGGTAATAATCCTTCATCATATGGATTAGGTATTTGGGTCTTCTGTGGTTCCTCTAATTCTCTTATAACTTCGATACCCAAGTCCCTGGTGTTCAATGGCTTAGGTCTGTCCTCTTGTTCTTTCGTCAAGTAGGAGATCCTTCTAGACATAAATTCCATGTGTTCTTGCTTCTTCTATTCTAGAGCGTCCTTTTCTTATGTTGTTCGGATATGGTCTTTTTCAATCCAAATCCTACCTAACAAAGATGGAAATGGGGCGTGGTCCTCAATAAATTTAATAACTTCGAATTCTTCCTCTGTCGAAGTTCCATGGGTACTCATAGCTATCTGGGTAATTCTGCCACATAGGGTTACCATTTTTCCTTTAAACAATTCGATGGTGCCTAGTGAAGGGACCAGAGCAGACCTTCCTAGGGTTTCCCAAGTGATTTATGTTATAATGTTCATTGGTGTTCCCTCATCCAGAGCACAGTCAATGTCGAAGTCTCCAATTCTTACTTCAATTTTCTCCTTTTCTTTGAATATATCTGACAAACTGATATCCTTATGGTCATGTAGGGTTTCTTTTATTTTCAATAACATGATCTCTAATTCTTTCTGGGGTTCTTTTATAATTTTAGTCTCTTGATCTCCTTCAGAGTTTACTTGTTCCATGTTTAGTTTTTCAAGTCTAGAAATCATTCTAGGGAAATCCAATACTTCATGGTCCATATCTCTACAATAAAGGCATCTAGGGTTTCTCCCAAGGAATTCCATAGCAATATGTCCTGGTCTTCTACAACTGTAGCAAAAAGTTAATCCTCTCTTTCTTTTAAATGACCCCCGACGTCTTCTGCACTGTGTTCTAGGATCATAAGGGCTAGCCTACAAAAGTTTCTTTCTAGGGTCCTGCATCCATTGGTTACTCCAAAACCTCTTTCTATGCATAGGTATAACATATCTTTCACTATTTCTATTCATATCAAACTTTCTTTTATCTAGCAATGCTCTAGTTTTTAAGCTGAGACAATCAAGCATACCTAAATCCATACGTTAGAAGTAAAAATTTTCACTTATTTTCTTCCATGGGGCACAAATCTTTTAGATCTAAAACTTGAACTATTCTTACCTTTACTAGAGGCTAGAGATTACAGATCTTACCTCTTTTCTGTAGAAATTTCTTTCTTAGGGAACAAGTGTTCAAATCTCACTTCTTTTCTTCAGTATCAACTTCTTTTCTTACAAATCTGACCTCTTTCCTTCAGATCTGACCTTTCTTTCTTGGCACAAAGCTTCATAGGTCAAGTAGAATACCGCGCACTGGGGCAACAGATATACACACAAAGCTTATTTCACACAAATATTTTTCTTCTTAAGTTCCAAGCAATCACAGTTTCAGGTCCCGGCAATGAAACCATTTGTTGGCATAGAGGCAGACCCAGTGTTCATGCTCAAGAGCGCACCAACAAACCCTAACTACCGGCCCTTTCAGCAAAACCTGCAAAGCAGATGAAGTCTCACCCGAGGTAGAGGCAGGGGTGGTTGCAATACTCAGATGTATGCAACCTTAGCTGAGACACAATTTTGTGTTTATAGCACTTAGCAATTATCTAGCAAGGTTTATCTATCAATATTCAACTCTTACAACACATCACAGTTAGCACAGAGCATCACAGTATATACTTAGATTCAATAAGACTTAGCACTTAGATACAACAAGATAGATTGGATTCACCAGATCAGACACTAAGCATCTTATATATCATATCTAACATTCATTCCTATCTGAGAAGCACAAAGCATAACTAAATCTATTTAATCACATCAAACACTTAGCCAAGAAGGAGATAAACACATTAGGTCAAAGCATAGAGCACAATACACAAAGTTACTGTGGTTGACCCCCACCCTGGGGCTACATCCACAAAGTCTTCTTCTTTATATTATCTCAGTCAAGCGGTTACAGCACAGAGCTTCAATGACCCTTCGCATAGGAAAAAAGATCTGCGCAGCTCGCTAGATCCTTCTTCCTTTCACTTCAAAACAAAACTACAACAACTTGCACTGAGATTTTCAATCTCCTTACAATCATGCACAAAGCACTTGCAATATACATCTGATCACACAGATCCAGCTACTAGCACTAAGCCTTTAGCTATACATCACATAGATGTACTACCCTCTTCTACTTACATTGCCTAAGTATCTATTTATAGATTACAAAATGTGCCTAAGCGTGGGTAAACCCACGGGCTGACATCCCTTTCCCGTTACATCAACCCAAAACCCTAAAGGGACCCAAAAATAGGTCTATTTTCCCTAATTTCCACTTTGCGTTGCACTCCATCTTTGGCAAGCTGTCGCAGTCCCAAAAATGGTCAAATATGACGAAGTATTCTTTAAAACTTGGTCAAAGGCCAAAAAATACATTGTGTAGTTCACCCACATTATTATTTAAAACTTGAAAATCACAAGGCGTGAGGGGAAGGACCAAGGAGATCGATCGTACTAATGGGGAACGAAAACCAAGAAAGGTTCCATTAATTTATTGCAGGTTGCACGCATGAAAACAAAGACATAATTTCTCCTGGGCCCGAAAGTGCCAGACTCAGATCGAGGCATGGAGACAATCATTTTTGGGTAATTTGATGCCATGAATTCAGTGGTGCTATTTGTTTTCTTATCTGAGCAAAGATTCTACAACTTAACTCCAAAATGAGGTATATTTATGTATTTTGCCAAATTCTTTTGGTGAGTTAATAAAAAGGCCTACCAACTTGAGAGCAGGACCCGTAGACGTAGTCCACCAGGGACGAACTCCGTTGTCAATTTTTTTTGTTAATATATCATGCTTATGTCTCTTTATAATTGATTTTTCCTTCTTTATGGTGCATTTCAGTTTATGCTCATTTAATACAATTCTTTAATAAGTCACATCAATGAAAATATCCCGGATCAATATGGGTCCTTCAATGCATGTTTTATGAGTCCAAATAAGGCAAAATCGATGGTATTTTCATATTTAGAGAGTCTAAAAAGATCTTAAAGACAAATCCAAGTATTTTATTTTTCATAAATTTAGTCCCCCAAGCCCAAAAAAGTGTAACACAATACAAGGGAGAACTCTTCTAGTCATGATTGACTAGAGTATACATTTTTTCTATTTAATCTTATGAGGACGAAAAATGGGTAAACTACCACTTGAAAGATGAATCTTCATGATTTAACAAGATCGAAGGATGATGAAGTATGTTCATAGTCTTCTTCATTTTTTAACAAGTTTGAAACAAAGAATAAAACTATGCTCGAAGTCCTCTGATTCATTTTTTAACGAGCTTGATACATAAAGATGAAATTTGCTTGAGTTTGGTTTCATTTTTTGAGCTTGAAAATGATAATAAATTGTGTTCGTTGTAATACCCATGAATGGACCTCTTCCAAAAATGATGTCTATAGGTTGGTATGTTGATGAATACCTATTTTTGTTTTTTCCCAACATGATGTCCATAGGTTGGTACATTGCCCCTAACATCATCATAAGAAGTTTGACGTTTAACTTCAGTATGATGTCTAGATTTTGCATGCATTCCCCACAAGCTGTGTTTCATCCATTGATTTTTCTTTTTCACCTGATTACACTTCTGGCTACTAATAGGAATAGGTTTTCTAGAGAGGGAAGAAGACATAGGATCAATTGAGATAGGGGGAGGAAGGGAAGGTTTAAGTACCATATCTTGTGGTAGATGAGACTCTGCTAGACTCATGATATCACCTAGTGTTTCAGTGGAAGATGGCATAGGTACTACCAAAGGATCGAATGATTCAGAGGATTGTTGCATATTAGCCCTAATAATGTTTAACATGGAAACCTCATGTGGGGGATCGTGGGGAGGTAAGGGGAAAACTCCCATGAGTGAGGAGTCCTTGAAGAAACCTACCCCCACACTTTTGTACTCAATATCGGACTATCCCAAGAAAGGGGTATTATTCAATGAAGAATTATGGAGATATGGAGTGCAATAATCAAGTTGGTCAACAGTCACAATTTTCCCTTGATGGGGAAATTTTAAAATGAAAAAAAATTAAGAAGCGACAATAGTCATTTCGTAGAACCAACTATGACCAAGAAATAAATTATAACCCAGGGGTGCGTCAACCACTTCAATGTCTACATAAATGTATTTTTCTTTTAACTCCACAATGAAAGATTTTAAGAGTCCTCAAGGTTGAAAACCATGTCCATCAAAGACATTAAGGGTGTTAGGAGATTCATTAAGTTTAGGATAACCAGTCGCTTCCCAGTAGGAAAAAGACATGACACATGTGGAAGCTCTTCCCACCAACTATAGCTTGAATTTGGAAGGTCAAGTGGTGAGATAACCTGGATTTAAAATATTCCAGATTAAACATTATCATATTTTACGCTTCTGGATCCACAAATCAAATGGTTGATAACATGGTTCTATGTTGACTTGGACAGTGTTGTAGAACTTCAATCATTGACATAGCACAATGTGATTGCACCAAATATTCAACAATGTTGTGGTTTTGAGAAATGCAAGCAGTTGGATTGAAAATAAAATTTCTAATTTTCCCCTTAGGTGGGCACAACATTGAGTCAACAACAAGCCTCTCAATCTGAAGAGGGGAGGAATATGGAGGAGTAGTGGAAGTGGAGGTATTATTGGTAGCCCTCCATTGGCATTTTTATCTAGAGTAGTTTCATAAGTCTTAGCTCTGGTCGTTAGACTAACCATATCCTTACACATAAAGACCTAAGTAGCATTTGAGAAAGAATCCCCGTGGTGGGAATGACCTGTGTTTCCCCCTTTCCGAGGGGTAGGATATTTCACAACCATTTGTTGCTACTAAATTAGAAAAGGGTTAGTTAACATTGCAGGTTCGGAGGTAACTTTCATAAATTTAGTGACTTCCTCTTGATGAGGGAAGTATTTCTTGTAGTGTTCGTATGTACAAATCATGAAGGGAGGATTATGTAACACCGTAAGTTTTGAGCCCCCATATTAAACAATGTATTGTTACATTGTTGAGAGGATAGAGTGCCTAAACAATTATTAAAAAGCTAGTGTACCTAAGAAATGTAATGTGTGATCATTATTAATAATAAATACATCGTTGGTTGCTAAACGGACAAGGACTAGAGTTATAGGGGGATATGATTCCACAAGAGAGGGGGATTGAGGGGCTACGTGTTTATTTCATTTTTTAATTACCCATTTTTTTTAATGGGGAGGGGGGGATCATTTATGTAACCTTCCTAGGGGAAGGCCAAGAGGTTCTTGATCCCCATGAATTACAAAAACTTGTCCCTGGTATGCGGAAGGGGTTCTCCGGTTGGCTAATTATCTCTTTCATTTTGGTCATTCTCTCACCCTCATTCCCTTCCCCATTTTGGTGTTTTTTATGATAACCTCATGCATTCATTCACTCGATTTGTCCATTGTTCATTCTCTCTCGTCGAGTCTCGTGGAGTCTTCACTCAAATATTTTCTGTCACCCACTCATCTTTCCTCATTTTCTTGTCTTGGATTGGGAAAGGAAGATGAATTGTTGAAGAGAAGCCATGGTGTTGTTGGAGGTAGAGATTTCTAGTGTAATCCAGCCATTATTTAAGGTTGCATGTCTGAGATGCTTTGGTCTGTGTCCATATTTTCCCACAACTACGAGTCCTGAGAGTCCCAACATGGAGATTCTAGACCAGCTACACTGGAGTCCTGGAAGGAGAAGGGTTTCCTGAGGGATTGCGTGGTAGAGAAGGGTGGAGGTCCATTCTCTTGGGTGGTGTAGGATGGGTAGAAGAGAGTTGGGTAGTTGGATTGTTGTGAGTGTTGGAGAAGCTTGTGAGAGCTTAAGTGTTGACTAGTTTGGGAGGCCAAGTAACACTTTGGAACCGTCCTTGTGGATTCATAGCCCTGGCTTGGGGGTGACATTATTGTTGAGACTTGGAACAATAGTGTCTATGGTTGGGTGGAACGTCCTTCGTCTGAAGCCAGTTGGTGTCTTCTTTTATAAAAGATAAGTTCTCTCTGTTATGGTTTCCTTTGCTTGTGTATTTATTTTAGCTAAATATTAAATCATTATATATGAGATTTGTACTTATAATATCAATTCTTTCTAGTTAATGTTGTGCATGGTATATTGTGCATGTATTTCATGTTGTAGTATGAATATTAATCATTGCATATATGTAATTCATGCTTCTTTATTAATTAATTGTTATCAAAGATTCAAAATAAGCCAAGAGGTGCATTCTTGGTGTGGGAATGCTCGACCTGTGGGAGGTTGGGTATGTTACAAATTGGTATCAGAGCTTATGGTTCAAACATCGGACTGGTAAGGACCAGAACAAGTGTGAATCGGGAATATTTGTTGTCATAGATTTTATATATATATGCAAATTTGGGGAAAAACGATGGAAACGATTGAGTGAAATCCCCCAAATTCATGAACGGATTTGAGTTTGAATGACTCGAGGATTTTCTAAGAAGTTAATGGATTCGATCTGCAGAGTTGCGAAAACAAATTCGACTTAGAAGGTAAAAAAAATGAGTTTTAATGGTTGTTGTAATGTTGGACAGAGTTTGGAGAATCGACGATTGAGATTGTGTTCAATCTTTGATTAATGTTCCAGATTTGTCCTTGAAAATTCTAAAAAATTTAAATGTTTACAAAGTTTGGCGAAATTACCAAATTGGAAGTTGGGATGGATTCAACGATTTGAAAAACGAGGAACATCGATGGTTCGTATTCATTTCGATTGGTTTGGGAGTTGAAGAAAATCTCCGATCAGGGATGACAAATGGTCATGGATTGACAATTTTAGTGAAGGGTTGAAGATCGACCAAAGAAAAACTTTGATCATCGATGATCGATGGTCGGGGATCAAAATATTTTGGTGAAGTTTTTTTCTTTTCTAGACAAAAAAACCTTTGAAGTCCCGAACTCTAGAGTGAATTTGGATCGTCTGTTTTTAATGACACATGTCCGCAGATCAACCTATTCAGGAATTCAATGTTCGGGGGATTTGTGATGTAGTGTGGAGAAGTCTCCCGAAGTTTCGAAGTCTTGAAGTTAGGGATGATTTTAGGGTCTAAATTTCGCTCATGGGATAATTTCCCATGGTTTTTCCCAAAAAAATATTCGCCATTCTAAAAATGATTCGCCCAAATTCTATAGGATAAAATTATTTTACCTTAAAATCGTCAAAATTTTATACAAACTATATAAAATCCTTAGAAATTTGAATACTTTTACAAAAATATCACCAATCATTTGTAGTTGACATATGAGGGATTAGTAAGATTCACCAAGGTTTCTACATTTTAAAATAAATTTCCATCCTTAAGATCATCCCTACTTGAAGTTGTGAGGCATTGGAGTGACATGGCCTATTGATGTCACCTAGGGTGATGTGAACACACTTTATTCTTACCACATGTCACTGTGTCTTATGTTTTTGAAAGACTGTTTGTGCCAGTTACTATATGACAAGTGTCACACATAATATAGGGCCACATGTCTGTGCCTTATTTTCTACCACGTAGTACCCCTTGGTGCTTATTTATCGACGAAGACTCTGGGAGTTCGCCAATTCGACGTTCTAAAGGAATGAAGTGTGATGAAGGTGAAACCCCCAAAGATCTGAAGAGTAGAGTAAATCCTCACCGTTGATTGGGAGAGGACACATGGCAGTAAATCCCATAGTCTGGAGACTTGGAACTCTAGAGGATTCAAGGCATAAGTATTTTGGGTCAAGGAGTCCCAAAGGCCCAAAGGTTGGAGTCCATATCAACCATTTATTACAGTATACACGTGGCGCAAGATCGCAAGGTCCATAGACTAGGTACTCCATAGAATTTGAGTTGCAGGTTGCTTTTAGTCGAGAACTCCCAAAGGTAGGAGTTAATCTCAAACATTGATTTGGAGATGATACGTGGAGGAAGGAGAGGACCTAAGGTATTTTTTCACTAAGAGATATCTGTGGAGAGTTTCTTTGGAAAGACCTGAAGGTCGGAGATGTGAAAAAAATACTATCCGTTGATCGGAAAAAGATACGTGGAAAGATATATTGCAGTCCAGAGACTTGGCACTCCAGAAGTGTTGAGAGTGTGGAAATTCCAGAACTCCCAAAGCCTGGAGTCTCGTATTTCATATTCACCGTCGATCTTAACCCTCGAACAATTTTAAAACCACACGATCTCAAATATAGTAATTCTAACATAGAAAAGTGCTAGGAAGGATTTGGCCCACGGTTTCGAGCCGTGGTCACTTGGGAAAGTGGTTTGAAGGAAGCATCTGTGCAGAATTTATTTATGTATCAGCCTAGGGATAACATGGAATTGTTATTTATATATATTATTCACAAGTTGAAAGGACCTGTAGAATTATTGACAAATTTTGTTTATCATATGATTAATTCTGACAAAATGGTCACTTGCACATTTTGCATAATTAAGGGATTTAAACATATCATCTCATAATGCATATTGAAGAAATGGAAGAAGAAGAGGGAGCCTCCATCCATGATAAAGAGGTTGAAGGACAGAATACCATAATTGGCAATGCAGATACAGAATTGAACAAACGCAAGGGCCGAGGGGAGCAAGAAACATTGCTAGAAACTATGAAGAGCATAAAAATAGAAGTGTAGAGATGCAAGGAAGACAACGAGAGGCTGATGAGAGAGAAAATTTAGATAAATTCTCGAGTGTTGCATATATTAAATCAATTTTAAGTTTAAGACCATATTGGATCAAAGAAAGAGGAAGAAGGTCGGTCTCATGAAAGAAGAGATGATCGTGGAAGATCAGGTTATTCCAGAAGTGTTATAATATCTCATAGACACCACTCACCTCCTTACTCAAACAGAAAGTTTTCTGCATTTGAATATTCCTTAAGCAGTTTATAGGTGTCTCATGTTAGGAACCAAAGAAGGAGACATGAATTGGACAGTCTGCAAAAAGCGCTAAAGAAGCTCAATCCACCATCCCTTGATGGTGAAAGAGAAAGGGAAGATAATTTTGAAGCATGGTTGCTTGGACTCAGGAGATATTTCTGATTGCACAACTATTCATCAAACGTAGAAGCCAGAATTGTCACCTACCACTTACATTGGAAATTTTTTATGTGGTGGGATCGAATGAAGCAAGTTGAAATTATTAATGAGAATAAGATCAATTGGAATCAATTCAATAAGTATTTTGAGAAGGAGTACCTCTCAGAGCATTTCTATGAAAAAAAATGTACGAGTTTTTTGAACATAGGATAGGAAGCATGACCATGGAAAAGTATGAGAATAAGTTCTTAGGGTTGTTAAAGTATGTTGGTTTTATAAACGATGAAAATGTAAAGATACAAAGGTTTTTGATTGCACTACCCTCCTTTTATAAAGAAAATATTCGGGATGGTGAGTCCAAGACCTTGATTGAGGCCATCAGGAAAGCTAAATACTTGTATGAGAAAGACCAGGGAAGAGATTCCATGCATCAATATTAGAAGGATAAGAAGGAGAAGTCTTATTATAGGAGGAAGGGATTCAAACCTCCTTTCAATAGAAATGATCCTTATAAAAATCAGCAAGACCGGTATGCTAAGGATTATTCCAAGAAAGAAGACTTCTTGGGAAAAAGGGGAAGACCACCAATCCAATGTTGGGGATGAAAAGAAGATCACTTGTAAAAGGATTGACCACACAGAAAGGACATAGTGAATAATATGCACAACATCCAAGAGGCTACAACAGTCGAAGACATGGGAAGGATTTATGAAGCCTTAAATGATCGAAAAGAAGAATACCAATCCAACATGATCGAGGTGGAAGGTAAGATCATAAATCAACCAGTTTCTATTCTAATTGATTCAGGAGAAAGTCATTGTTACATTGATCCTAAAATAGTGGATAGATTACATTTGGAGAAAAGTAAGATTGGAAAATCAAGTTTGGTTCAACTAGCCACTGGAACCAAAAGGAGAATCCATGAGGTGGTCATAAGTTGGTCCCTAAGTCTTAATGGTGAGAATACTAGTTTTGATCTAAATACTATACCATTGGGGTCTTATGATATTCTAATTGGAATGGATTGGATGGAGAAGCATCATGATGTACTAGATTGTCATAGCAAGACATTTACATGTCTTGATGGAGATGGAAAATAGAGCATTGTGAAAGGAGTTCCAAGACCCATCTCTATAAGGGAGATTTTGGCCTTACAACTGAAGAGATGTTTCAAAAAATGATGTTAATTGTATGCAACCCATGTGGAGAAGCAAAAATATACAAAGGGTCCAAGCCTTGAAGGTTTCTCGATACTACAAGAATTCAAGGATGTATTCCAAGAAATACCAGGGTTTTCACCAAAAAGGGAAATGTATTTCTCTATTGATTTAGTCCCAAGAGTTTCCCTGGTGTCTAAAATAATTAAAAATGTAGTTGGAGGAATTTTTGAAGAAAGGGTACATATGTCCAAGTGTTTCAAATGTAGTTGGAGGAATTTTTGAAGAGTACGACCAAGTTAAAATAATTGCAAATGTAGTTGGAGGAATTTTTGAAGAAAGGGTACATATGTCCAAGTGTTTCACATTGGGGAGCACCAATACTCTTTGTCAAAAATAAAGATGGAACCTTGAGGATGTGTGTTGAATTTCACAGATGAATAAGTCTAGTATAAAGAACAAGTTTCCTCTACCCAAAATTGATGACCTCTTTTATCAACTACGAGGAGAAACTATATTTTCAAAGATAGAATTGAGATCAAGATACAATTGGGTAAGAATCAAGTAAGAAGACATCCATAAGACAAACTTTAGAACTATGTATGGGCATTTTAAATTTGTAGTTGTGCCATTTGGATTGTCCAATGCACCAGCTGTCTTTATGTGCTTAATGAATGGAATATTCAAAAGTTATTTGGATAAGTTTATCATAGTATTCTTGGATGACATAATTTTATATTCTAAGTCTGAAGAGGAGCATGAACATCACATAAGACTGGTATTGCAAGTGGTGAGGGAACATCGGTTGTATGCCAAGTTGAGTAAGTGTTCTTTTTATCAAGAACAAATCCATTACTTGGGGCACATTATTTCAGAACATGGTATAGTAGTGGATCTAGAGAAGATTGAAGCCACTAGATGATGGCCAATACCCATGAATGTTTTAGAAGTCAGATCTTTTATGGGTTTAGTTGGTTACTATTGAATATTTATAGCTCAAGGCTCTCTAAGATTTCTCATCCCATCACTTCTTTGCAAAAGAAGGGAATTAAATTTGAATGGACAACAAAATGTGAAGAAAATTTTAATTCACTAAAGGAATTACTTACTAATGGACCTATTTTGAAGATTGTTGACCCAAATGAGAATTTTGTTGTATTTACTGATGCGTTCAAGGAAAGACTTGGTGGAGTCCTCACTCAAAATGGGTTTATCATTAGTTATGAGTACAAAAAGCTTAAGGAACATTAGAGGAACTATGCCACACATGACTTGGAGCTTGTTTCCATTGTTCACACATTGAATATGTGGAGGTATTATCTCATGGGAAAGAGATTTGAATTAAGAACAGACCACAGTGGTCTCAAGTATCTTTTTGATCAACCAGCTTTGAATACGAGATGGCTTGAATTTTCAAGTGAATACGACTTTGATATCAAGAATATCAATGAAAAAAGAATAAATTTGTTGATGCACTTAGTAGAAGAGTGCATCTCATGCATGATACAACTATTAGTATGCATCAGTTAGACTTGGAGAGCATAATTGTAGATGTTGTTATTACATATCAGCATTACCTACAGGTAAAGGAAATCTTATAGCAAGAGGAGGTACAATAGAAAGTGAAAGAGTATGAGATAAGGAAGATGGACTACTTATGCATAAAAATAGAAATTATGTTCCTAGTTCCCGAGAACATAGGAATTTGGTATTAAAGGAAATGCATAATGTTCCATATGCAGGACATCCTAGTTACAAGAAAAAAATTACAGCAGTAAGAATCCAATTCTTTTGGCTGAGAATGAAAACAAATGTTGTTGATTACATCGCCAGATGTATGGAATGTTAGAGAGTAAAGGTTGAGCATAGACACCCAATGAGTTTGCTACAACCATTACCAATTCCAGAGAAGAAATGGGAAGTGATAACCATTGAATTTATAACTAAATTTCTCAGGACAGAAAGGAAACATGATTCAATCATGGTAGTGGTTGATAAATTGACAAAGGATACTCATTTTGTTCCTATAAAAACAAGACATACATCAACTAACATTGCAGAAATTTATATGAAGGAGATTTCTAGGTTGCACGGGATACCTAGAACAATTGTCTCAGATAGAGACACTAAGTAAATACTTTAAATTTGTGGAAAGGATTATTCAAAGGATTTGGTACAAATCTGAAATTTAGCAAAGTATACCATCTGCAGTTAGATGGGAGGACAGAAAGGGTCAACCGAGTAATTGAAGACATGTTAAGAATGTATGTGATGGATAAGACATCTAAGTGGGAATATTACCTACACTTGGTTGATTTTTCCTATAATAATGGGTATCAAGCTTTATTGAAAATGAGCCCATTTGAAGCATTTTATGGTAGAAAATGAAGTACTCCAGTAAGCTGGGACAACCCAGTAGATAGAGTGGTACTTGGGATAGATTTTCTCAAGGAAATGGAAGACCAAATGTTTAAGATTCAACAAAATTTAAAGGCATCTCAATATAAACAGAAGGTTTATGCCAACAAGAATAGGACAGCAAGAGAATTGAAAGTAGGAGAGCATGTTATTTTAAAATTAAATCCCAAGAAGAGCTCTTTGAAGTTGGGTAGTTGTAAAAATCTAGCAGCCAGATTCAGTGGCCCATTTGAGATATTGGATAGAATAAGGTCAGTTGAATATATGCTTTCATTACCCATTTCCATGAATTTTCATAATGTATTTTAAATCTTTGCTAAAGAAATATGTACATGATCCTAATCATGTTATTGATTGATATATTATTCAGGTAGAGACAGAGGGAGACTTCTAGGTCCAGCCAGTGCGAATACTGGATAGAAAAGTAAAAATGATTCAGAATTGGGTTATAGAGATGGTAAAAGTTCATTAGACCTACTATGGTCCTAAAGCTGCTACTTGGGAGCATGAAGATTCCATGCAGGCAGAGTACGCACAACGTTTTGAATAAATTTTGGAATTTTGATTCATGTTTTGTATATGCACATGGGACAGTGCCAAAATAAGGGGGAGGGGATGTAACACCCTGGGTTTTGAGCCCCCACATTAAATAATGTATTGTTACATTACTGAGAGGATAGAGTGGCCAAACAATTGTTCAAAATCCAGTGTTCCTAAGAAATTTAATGTGTGATAATTATCAATAATAAATACATCTATGGTTGCTAGACGGACAAGGACTAGAGTTATAGGGGGCTATAATTCCACAAGAGAGAGGGCTTGAGGGGATAAGTGTTTATTTAATTTTTTAATTGACCATTTTTTTTAATGGGGGGGGGCGAATTAGTTACACAAGCTTCTTGGGGGAAAGCCAAGAGGTTCTTGATCCCCATCAATTACAAAAACCTGTCCTTGGTCTATGGAAGGGGTTATCCAGTTGGCAAATTCTCTCATTTATTTTGGTCATTCACTCACTCTAATTCCCGTCCTCATTACGGTGATATTGTTGGTCGCCTCACACATTCATTCATCCAATTTGTACACTTTTCATCCTCTCTTGTGGAGTTTGCAATGCATTATTTTTTGCCAACCATTCATCTTTCCTCATTTTCGTGTCTTGGCTTGGGAAAGGAAGATGAACTCCTGAAGAGAAACCATGGTATTGTTGGCTATAGATATTTCTAGTGTAATCTTGACATGATTTGAGGCCTGTATGTATGAGATTCTTTGGCCTATGTCCATCTTTTCTCATAGTTGTGAGTCCGAAGAGTCTCGGCATGGAGATTTTGGACCAGCTGCACTTGAGCCTTGCAAGGAGAAGGGATACCTGAGGGACTATGAGGCACATAAGGGTGGAGGTCCATTCTTTTGGGTGGTGCAGGCTGGGTAGAAGAGATTTGGGTACTTGGATTGTTGTGAGTGCTAGAGAAGCATGTGAGAGCTTGAGTGTTGACTAGTTTGGGAATCCAAGTAACACTTTGGAACTGTCCTTGTGGATTCATAGCCCTAGATTGGGGGTGACATTGTTGTTGAGACTTGGAATAGTAGTGTCTACGGTTGGGTTGAACATTCTTGGTATGAAGACAATTGATGTCTTCTTTTATAAAATATAAGTTCTCTCTGCTATGGTTTCATTTGGTTGTGTATTTATTTCCGCTGTGTATTAAATCATTATATCTAAGATTTGTACTTATAATATACATGATTTCTAGTTAATGTTGTGCATGGTATATTGTGCATGTATTTCATGTTGTAGTATGAATATTGATCATTGCATGTTCTGCATGAATATTAATTTTTATCAGAAATTCGAAATCAACCAAGAGGTGCATTCTTGGTGTGGAATGCCTGACCTGTGGGAGGTTGGGTATGTTACAACTTAGCTTTCCTTTTCGGTTGGGCATCAACATTTTTTGTACTCTCCTATTGGTTATAATATTTCTTGTATTTACCCTTGTTTTTATTCTTACGTCCAAGTTTCTAACATGAAGTGGATTGGATCACATTCACCTCGAAGGTTTTTGTAGGAGAGGGAGCAGTTGTGGTGTTGGTCATGGAACCCACCATGCCATCATCATGGGATTCTGAAGCAGGTCATGATAGATCATTTGACAGGTTAGGAGCATGAGGGATTAGATCGTAGAGCATGATGGACTGGAAGTATACCAAGTCCAAATATTGAGAATAACTAATTTATTTCTCCTTAGTGACAACACCACCCATGGAAACCTATATAGTGATGGGTGGAAAAAGTGACATGGTAAATCAATCTTCTAGGAGTTAGTCTGAAATATTAGCTTTAGCGAGTTGTCGTCGCTACCTCCATTCGTGAATATGATCATAAATATGAATGGAGGTGGATTTTCTAAGAGAGGTTAAGGGATATGTACCAGTCTCATATCGAATAGACAACTGGAAATGTGTTAAAAATGTTATAGCTAGTGAATTAAATTTGCTAAAGGAGTATCGCAGCAAATCGGTATACCATTTGACTTCGCAGAAACCCTCACTTCTCAGGGTCACTGTCCAAGGGTACTGATAGTGTGATACGACATCTTCTACAGGAAATATGGGAATCCACCCACAATAACCTATGTAGATACCAAGGAAAGGCCACTAAGGTTACCAAATCACAGTTAGCCTCTGGGGGGTACAGTTGACAGTCGGGATTAAAAGTATGGGAAGTATATCAAAGTCTAAAATTATTCAAGAGAATTGAAGATAAGTGGACCGATAAGACTCTTGAGGACCTCAAATGGATTCTATATTCACGAAGTACCGAGACCCAATGAAACCAATAATTTCTCAAGAAAAACCCTCAATATATGCTCTTTCCACTACAATTGGTCAATATTCTGAAGGGTAACCTCCTCTACTCTTCCACACATGACCTCATGTTTATCAAGGATGTGTTAGAGGGGCTTCCCAACTATTCCTATATGATAGTTGGATTCGATCACTCTTTAGTGTTCTACAGTCTTGTTTAGAAATATTTGATAGTTTACTCACTTTTCCTAGTCTAAAGATTCTAACCTTATGCTATTGTTTGTGTACTATAAACCAAAAAATGTCTAGTTTATTTTATTAGTGCACTTGTTGATTTTAATGGCTTTCGTTACTTAGATATGTCCATGAAGATGAAACTAATGATGTGTGAGATTGGACTCTAATAGAATGAAAAAAGAATGAAATGCAAACGTTTCTTTTTGATCAATTCTATACATGAGAAGGAGAATATTTTTTTCTTCTTAAAAAACACTCAATATAATGCAACTTTCCAAAATGCTACCAAAGTATCAAAAAAATCTGAAACCCTAAAGAAAATGCAAGACTAGCTCTTTCAAAACATGCACCAAAACAAAACTTCTAAGAATGGAAACATTTATCATTGTTTGATTGTATATGAAATGAAATTGCTTCAAATGAAAAAAATGTCTTCTTCCTAACTTTCAATTAGAATGAAAGAAATTAATGTTTGACACAAAGGAACATGAAGAAAAAAGAAAACAAACAAAGTGCACTCAAAATTATGATGTGAACTGAAAGAATCCAAGTGTGAGAAAAAATTTTCAATCAAGGACTCAAAATGGAAAAAGAGAAGAGAAATCATCGTTTTAAAACTTCCAAGTTGCAATTCCAAATCAACGAATAAAACTTCAAAAGAAGTTTTGAAATCAGGAAAATAGAATTTGTAAATCCTTTGTGATGAGGATCACACAACTGCTAAGACATAACTCAACCAAAGGATCAGGTTTTCCTAAGGTAGTCATGCTCATTCCCTAATTCTAAATGACTTGCATGCTCAAAGGAGGCAAAAAATTTTGGTTATCATAGTTATTTTAATCAAACAAATTCATAACCAAGTTCAGAGGAATCTACTGCAAAAAGCTAGGTGAAAATATGAGGAGAAGAAAGAAAAATAGGCTGAAAACTGACCCGGGATTGAGATCAACGATCTTATAAGGAGGAAGACAGGGCATCGAACATGGGTCAAATCTCCTCAGGACACTTGTAGGGAGCATTGATAAGGGTTTCCAATGCTTTGTGGACCACTGTGGGGGAGCATTAATTTCTGTAAGTGGTTGAAACAACACCAAATTTTTTCCATATTCACTAGAAAGAAGGAAGAGTTCAGATAACAAACATCAATATAAAAAAGATCAAAGGACAACTAAGATTCAAAGGCTAGAAACCTAGGAACAAGAACAATTGTTCCTCGGTGGAGTCAAGAATTTTCTATTACAAAATATTTTCCTTGCGGACAAGTGAAATCTCCCTTGGATATCTACATCCCTATTGACCAATGCATAAAAACAAAAAAATGGACACTAACATTCCTTTAGCTCTATTATTTATGTCTATAGGAAGAGAAGATAGAATAAAGGAGTGCGACTTACTCATTTTCGATGATTGTCCTCATTGATCTTCAATATTTGGTCTTGTTGTGGAAGATCCATATACAGTCCCTATACATGGGAATGGGGGGGCGGGGTTACCTTCAAACATGGGTCAAAAAGAAATGTAAAAAGAAGTTTTTCAACCATCTCAATCTGGGTTTTGTCCTCCACAAAGACTAGGGATCATGACACATGTTCTTTCGTGGTGT
>JASDQU010739752.1:100833-119766 GCA_032191745.1 Picea mariana | reverse complement strand
GACGTGTGAATGAGATTCCATGATTTTGAAATTAACACTCAGAAGGGATAATATAACCCTCCAAAAATCTTGGTTTAATTCTTATTAATGCGATATCTCCTCGAGCCTTTCACTCATCAATGACAATCTATATGATTCTTGCATGATGAGCTGTTATTATTAAAGCTTACTGATTGGATATTCAGAAATAAGAAGTGAAAAGGTGACAAAGATGGGGAAGAGAAAGTGAGGAATGGCCAAGTATGAAAAGAGGTCGGACGCGCTCCAAAATAGGGTTACAGGGGATATTGACGAGAGGTGAGTGTTTGACGGTCAAATTTTATGTCTCGAAATTTTTTACTGCAAAACACGTAAAACAGAAGAGGGCATGATGGGGCAGTTCAACGGTTGGTTTGTATATTTGCAGAATTTTGGGAAAGTGTCTAAGTATGGAATAGGGAAACAGTCGGTCGGACTTGTTTTCAGAATTAAGGATTGAAGATTTTGTGAACGGGCCAACCTGACGACGCACAAACGACATTCCATGATGTTTGAAATTAACACTCGGAAGGGATAATATTACCCTCTGGAAATCTTGGTTTAATGCATGTTAATGAGAGATATCCTCAAATCTTGGTTTAACATTAAATCCTGCTAATTACATACTTAGAAATAAGACCTTATATATATATGTATATGTGTGTGTGTGTGTGTGTGTGTTTATAAACAATTTTTTTTATTATAAATAAGACTCTTTTATATATACATAAGTATGAACAACAGCTGGACGGGCTTGAAAGTAGGGTTGCAAGGGATATGAAGGAGAGGTGAGTGCCCAACGATCAAATTCTATGTATTTATAATATATATATATATATATATATATATATATATATATATATATATATATATATTATAAAAAAAAATTATTATAAACAAGTGCGAAGGTGACGGGGATGGGGAGGAGCAAGTCAGGAATGGCCAAGTATGAAAAATAGTCGAACGAGTTTTAAAATAGGGTCACAGGGGATTTTTAGGAGAGGTGATGGCTCGAATGTCAAATTGTATGTCTCGAAAATTTTGATTGCAAAAGGCGTAAAAGGGAAAAGTGCATGATGGGGCACTCAAATGGTCAGTTTGTATATTTGCGGAATTTTGGGTGTTTTTTGCAGGTCATGGAACAATGGAAGGGAAATATTGAGACCACATGTCTGGGAACCCACAATCGAAAAAGTGGCTAAATATGGAATAGGGAAACGGTTAGTCGAACTTGTTTTCGCTAATATATTGAAATTTGTAATAGATATCCCATTACGTGGCAAGATCTTTTCAGCATGTATATCACGAAAATCTGGGTGTTGTTTGCAGTTTGCACAATAATGAGATGGAAATATTGAACCCACCTGTCCAGAAACTGACAAGATAAAAATTCCATAAGTATGGAATAGGGAAATGGTCAATGGAATTAGTTTTCACTAATATATTGATATTTGTAATAGATATCTGATTACCTGGAAGGATATTTTTTACATGTTTTTGAGCAAGTTGTGTAGGAACAATTATTATTATGGTCTCCTCGAGACATGGTGAGATGTCAACATTAAACCTCAATTATTGTATACTTGGAAAGAATTGCGAAGGTGGCGGGCACAGGAAACAACAATTACGAATTGGATATTTCATGAACCCGCCAACCTGATGATCCACGAAAGAGATTCGAAGAAATGACGAAGTATGGAAAACAGACAGACCAAATTCAAAATGGGATGAAAATAGTTCCACAGGAGACGTGAGGACCCGACGGTCAAATTGTAGTTCTTGTAAATTTTGAGTGAAAACTATGTAACTAGGAAGAGGGTATGATGTGAGAGTTCGGTTGTAAATTTGTATATCATGAAAGTCAGGGTGTTGTTTGTAGGTTAGGTAACAATGCAAGTGCAATCTAGAGCCCGCCTACCCAAGAATACATGTTTGGAGAAGTGGCTAGGTATGGAATGGGGAAGCGGTTGGTCAGAGTTACGATATAAAAGAACGGGTACAAATGTGAACCCGTGAGTCCGCCAACCCGTGCAACTAGACATTTTTGAAAAAATGACTAAGTAACGAGAAAGAGAAAGTACATGGGAAAGAGAAATGAGAATTTAGTTAGTATAGAAGAGGGAAAAGAAGGGATAATATATTCAAATGTGTAATAGATATCCCATTTCCTGGAAAGATATTTTATGCATGTTTCTGAAGAAGTTGTATACTTATTTCATATACTTGGGAAAAAGTGTGAAGGTGGTGGACACAGGAAACAATGACTAGGAATTGGAAATTGCCTGAACCTGCTAACCTGATGATCCATGAAAGAGATTCCAAGAAATGGATAAGTCTAGAAAGCAGTCAGACGAGCTTCAAAATAGGGTGACAAGGGTTGCCGAGGAGATGTGAGGCCTCGACAGTCAAATTGTATGTATCAAAAATTTTGAGTGCAAACTATGTAACACGAAAGAGGAGCTGATGTAGGAGTATGGGAGTCAATTTGTATATCTCTAAAGTCGGGGGACTGTTTGCAGGTCAAGGAACAATGGAAAATGTAGTCTTCCTGTCTAGGAACCCGCAAGTGAAAAATTCATGTAAGTATGGAATTGAAGGTGTGAAAGAGATTGCAAGAAATGGTGAAATATGGAAAGTGGATGCACAAACTTCAAAATGGGGTGACAATAGTTCCCCAAGAGACGTGAGGAACCAAAGGTCAAATTGCAGGTCTCAGAAATTTTGAGTGCAAACTGTGTATCATGGAAGAGGGTATGATGTGACAGTCTGACAGTAAATTTCTATATCACAAAGGTTCAGGTGTTGTTTGTAGGTCACAGAATAATGGAAGTGCAATCTAGAGCCCTCTTTCCCGAGAATCCACGATCTGAAAAGTGGCTAGGCATGCAATGGGAAGCGATGGATCAGAGTCACGATTTAAAAGAAAAAGTGCAAATGGTAACCCGTGAGTCCTCCAACCCGTGCATTGAGACATTTTCAGAAAAAACGACTAAGTAACCAGAAAGAGAAAGTAGAGGGGAAAAAGAAACGAGAATTTTCTTAAGTATAAAAGAGGGAAAATAAGGGCCAATATATTCAAATTTGTAATAGATATTCCATTTCTTGGAAATAACTTTTCTGTATGTTTCTGAAGAAGTTGTATACTTATTCCATATACTTGGAAAGAAGTGTAAAGGTGGAGGGCACATGGAACAATGAATAGATATTGGAAATTTATTGAACCCGCCAACCCAACGATCTATGAAAGAGATTCCAGGAAATGGCCAAGTGTGGAAAGCGGTCGAACACACTTCAAAATAGGGTGACAAGGGTTTTCGAGGAGAAGTGAGGCCCCGATGGTCAAATTTTATGTATCGAAACATTTCAGTGCAAAATGTGTAACACAGAAGAGGGGATGATGTGGGAGTCTGAAAGTAAATTTTCATATAGCATAAGACGAAGTGATATTTGCAGGTCATGGAACAATGGAAGTGAAATTTAGATACCGCCTGGGAGGGAACTCGTGATCAAAAAATTGGATACATATGGAAACAGGAAGAGCTCATTCGGAATGGCGATATAAAAGCATGAATGAAAATGTGAATCCGTGAATCTACCAACCAATGCAACAAGACATTTAAAAAAAAAAAGGGCTAAGTAACCAAATTTTCGTAAGCAGTAATTGGTCTCAAACAAGCCCCATTGTTGCAAAACCATCATTTTCTAGTCCAATATTTTATCCACTTACTCATTTTCTATTGTTCTTGTACATTAGAAAGGGTGTGAGAAAATGCTTTGTTAAAGATTAGTTTTTATTGCAACTTGTGGGAGTAATTGTGTTCTTGATACATTCTTCCATGACTTTGACGTATTAACTTAAGTATTAAACTTTTTGCATGATGGTTTGTTAACATTAATTCTTAATAATTGCATGTCTAGAAACAACAATGATGATCTTCAATTTTAATATTGTAGTTGGTTTCATAGTCCCATTTGACTACAACCACCATAGATCATTTTTTTTTAATTCGCGAACAAGAAATTTGGTAGTTTCATTAATAAAGTAAAAAGTTCTCAAATAGAGGTTAGGGGATGGAAAACTAATAAAATGTTCCCTTTCGGAGTAAAGGAATGAAGGAAGCGAAATGGAAATAAGAAATCGTTTTCTTAGCAAGGCCAAGATGAAAACAAAATTTCAAGGGTGGGGCCGTGACTGCCGCATTGTGATTTGGTCTTGCTATGTTCTATCTGCATTATGAATAGAATCGATTGTTCATTTGAAACTGTCTAAAATTAATTTTTGTTTCCATAAAAACCTGATGGGATCGACACAATGCGTTGTCAGATAATTGTTAAATGATCCATATTAGATCAAATTACTTTAGCCAATACAATATCCAATAACTACAAGACTATCGAACCATGCCAATTAGAAGAGTTTCTAATTCAACAAAGAAGTAGCAACCAAGATTCCAAGGGAAAATTTTTAATAGTAAATCCATCAGAAAAAATATATTGGGCAGTGTATATCTATCCATAGATATTGGACCGAGTTCTTTGCACCAAAAAATTGAACATATTTGTCATAGACACAGGCACATGATCTGCAACATCCATGAGCCATCGAGATTCTCTTCAACATGCATACAAAACTAATTACTATGTTGTTTTTTAGGAAATCCTTGTAGCATTCTCCTTGGAAGGTCAATGTTCATTGCCACAATCTCAATATCTTGTGGAATACCCGAGGCGACAAATAAAAAAGAGAGTGTTTCTGTAGTGGAATAAATCATTGTCTTGAATTAGGTGAACAACACTCCTGCTCTTGATGCTGACATCGCTCCAACATTGCACCCCAGCAAGAAAGCAACCCAAAATTTTTCAAACATAGGAGGGCATAAGAACCCATCTTCGTGGTAAAATTGATAGTTCTCACAAGCTTCCCTTAAGGAAGAAGATGAAAAATGTTGTAGGGCAAGTGGAAGAGCCCAAAAATGAAAGTTAGGACACACCAAAAGGCCACCTCCTCACAGTCAAATACTTCAGGGACACAAGCTGCATGAGCAATTCCAGAGGCCCAAATTAGTCCATTATGGGAAAAAGGATATGATTAGTAGGGATATGCCTTGCACCAATGAGAGTTCTGGTCCTCATCCCCTAAGATAATAATTGTATATCCATAGAACAAGGGAGTGGTCCCGCAATTGAATAGTTATTTGGCTTGAAATATATCTCTGGGAGCATCAAAAGACCATTTCCTTACAGTGAAAGAATTTCACCCATAACAGACTAATTTGGACCTATGGAATTCCTAATCTAGAGCTGCAAGGTGCCTATTGTGTTCAATGTCGGTTTATTTTCTAAAACCTCTTCTTTTGGTCTTTTCAAGTCCTCCATCATCGAGTCGTGAAGTGCCCCCCGTTATGGTTTATTTCAATTTGAGCGCAGGAATGGGAACATCATCTGCATTTCCATCATCCATTTTTGTATCATCGTCCATCAAATCATCTTTTCTCGGCTTGAAATCGACCACATTAACCTCTGTGCCAAACATCAATGTAGGCAGGCGGGGTTGCATTGGAATTCATTGTCTTGAAATATATCTCTCGGTGCACCAAGGAACCATATCCCTTTTTTCTCCTTCATGGAGGGATATGAGTAGTAAGAATATGCCCTGGAGTATTGGAGCCTCTAGGCATCATTCACGAAGGTGTTTACTATGTCTGGACAAAATTGTTGTCCAACTGCTGTCATAAGTTAACAAGAATTTACGTTTTCTCTAGATGATGTTTAAAATGAAAATTCGGAAGGGATAGTATAACCCTCTGCAACTATCGGTTTAATGCCTATCAATAGAATATATCCTTGATCCTTTCATTGATCAATGACAATATACATGGTTCGTGCATAATGAGTTGTTACCATTAAAGCTTACTAATTGCATATTTAGAAAAAAGTGCGAAGGTGGTGGTGACGACGAAGAGATATTAAGAACTAGAGATTTTGTAAAGGCGCCAACCAGACGACGCAAGAAAGAGATTACATGATGCTTGAAATGAATACCTGGAAAGGATAACACAACTCTCCACAAATATTGGTTTAATTCGTATTAATGACAAATATTCTCCAACGTTTCAAACATTAATGACAATCTTAACAGTTCCTGCATGATGAGATATTAGCATTAAATCTTAATAATTGCATATCTATAAAGAAGTGTGAAGGTGGTGGGGATGGCGAAGAGAAATTAAGCATTGCCCATTTTGTCCACCCACCAACCTGCAAAAGAGATTCCAAGAAATGGTCAAGTATGGAAAGGAGTCGAGTGGGCTTCAAAATAGGGCCACAAGTTATACTTAGGAGACGTGAGGGGTTGATGGTCAAATTGTATGTCTCTGAACTTTTGACTGCAAAATGTGTAACACGAAACAAGACACAATGACGAACTTCGGTGGTCAATTTGTATATCACGGAATTTCAAGTGTTGTTTGTAGGTAGTGAAAGAATTGAAGGAAATGTTGAGCAATCCTAGCCAAGAACCGATGATGGTAATAGTATACAAGTATACAATGGGTAAGCGGTTGGTAAGACTCATGATATAAAAGCATGATACATACCAGGAACAAGGAATATTGACGGGCTTGAAAACATGGCCACAAGTTCTACTCAAGAGACATGAGGGCCCGATGGTCAAATTGTATGTATCCCAACTTTTGACTGCAAAATATGTAACACAAAACATGGGACAATGATGGTCAATTTGTATATTGTGGAACTTCGGGTGTTGTGTATAAAAGCATGAGACATTAGAAAAAACAACAGAGTCGGAAAAATGACTAGTTAACCAGAAAGGGAAAGTAAATGAGAAAAAGAAAGGGGAATTTGGTTGCCAATTTGTAAATCGGCGAAGTCCAGGTGTTGTTTACAGGTGATAGAACAATGGAAATGCAATGTTGAACCCACCTATCTGGGAACTTGTGATCCAAAAATTTTGTTGAATATGAAACAAGGAAGCGGTCATTCGGACTCGTGATATAAAGTATCATTGGAAATATGAAGACGTGAATCTGCCAACCTCTGCACCTAAACATTTTCTGAAAAATGACTAAGTAACCAGAAAGGGAAAGAAAAAGGCAAAAAGAAAGGGGGTGGCAATTTTTGGAAGAAGGAATTGGTGTAAGAAAACCCCATTGATGGTCTTAATCGTAACTATGAAGTGCATTAAACAGGTGAACATGATCTTCAATCAAGGAATAGATAAAGTGAGCCATGCTTATAGTTTCCAGGATGTGTTTCTATAAGAGAAGCATCAAAAAGGCACAAGAAAATCAATTTTGGGATGTTTAAGTAAAATTATTATACTGTCAACTTCACCACAAGTATAACAACGACGAATTTGAATTTAAGACGAGTTTGAATTTTAATGTCCTGTCGTTGATATGATAGTTCTATTGGACTTCACATAGTATATATCCTTTTATTTCAAAATATTCCTGGAGATGAATTTTTCTAACTTTATCGATCAAGGAAAAGTGCTAAAATGAGCCACATACTACATTTGAGTAAGAGAGATTATATTAAAAGGAAAATCATGTCCTGTATATTCTTCAAGATCATAGAAAATCTACCAAGATCCTGAATGTATCATTACTTTTCCATAACGAAGCATACGACCAAGAGCCAAGTAAACACCAAATGTATTTAAAGTCGAGGCACAAGGCAACGCATGAACACATAAGGTGCCAAGTGAGATCCCAAAAGGGTCCATAGAGCAATACAAATCGACCTATGCATCAAACAATTTGATATATCTATATATATAAACACACATGGCATTGGTTTTCTTTTACATCTGGTATGTGTTCCCATGAGAAAATAACCAAGGCCATGAGATAGGAACAAAAGTCTGCCAAACACATGACAATAAAAAACCAGCGGAGCTCCGCCATTGTATCCTAGCTATAACCAAAACCCAAAATGGGGAACAAGAAACTTGTCGATTACTATTTTACCATGAAGCAAGATCAATATGGACATTTTCTTCTGATATTGCCATGTTCTATCACTACCAGTTTTAACAATGACAAATTTCCAATATTATTTGAAATTCCTAATGGTTCTGCCCAGAGGAGAAAGCCATTTTGACGGTTCAAAGGATGGGCCTGAGTTATTCACAATTGGATACTTTGTATGGGTTTTGTCCTCATGCTCCCATTTTTGGACTGAACAATCTTATGCACTTGCACATCAACAATAAATGCACCTAGCTGTATGAATTGCAATCCATGAACTCCCAAATATCTATAGCAAGTTCTGAGGATCTCAAGATCATGCTTCAATCCATGCCAAGCCCTTGTTTTTTCAACTAGGGAATCGAGAAAATGCAGATACCATAACATAAATGTATAGTTGGAGATCATCTTCCTTTCTATTTGGGTACCCAAAAAATGCAGAAATCCTGCCATGGCTATATAGTTGGAAAAGATTTTTCCAATTTGGGCACCCAAAAAGGTGCAGACTCCTCCAACAAATCCATAGCCAGCCACCTTTTTTTTTTTTAATTTGGACACCCCAACAAATATGCAAAATTCTTACTAGGAGATGCAAAAAAACATGAAAATAACAACAACGATTTGATTTGTAGTTAGATTCTCCTTGTTTTTTCAAGTGCACAAAAAATGACAAAATCTATGGAAAGAAAATTTTACAGCCATAGATGTAATCTTCGAGGAGCTCAAGTTCGACGAAAATTCATCTGGGTATTGAAGAAAAATTATAGACACACATGATATTTTTTCGTTTCCTCCCAAAACTTGATATATATATATTAATATATATATATATATATATATATATATTATTTATTTTTATTATTTTATTTTTTTTCAGCCGATATGCAATATTGTATTGTCCTCGTTTAAGGTAAATTTTCTATGTATCCAAAAGTCACGCAGCATGTAGACACGATTTCATATGGAAATTCTTCTAACCTAGGAAACACATCTTGTAACATAGGCTGTCTAATTGTACAATGCATGATTATTTTGGCCACGGTTCAGATGGAAACATGGAGAAAATGCCTATATATGTAAGGGCATTTTTTACTGCATCGAAGATACTCAATTGTATCATCTTTTATGAAAGAAGAAGCAGAAGCAGGAGAGTTGCATTTGGCACATACATGCTCGAAGGGGGTGGAGTATGCATTTGCTGCAAGCAAAACACCCTCAACTTGGGCATGGGAGCAAAATATTTAATATATTGAACAATATAATATACAACTACACAACAAAAAAAATAAAAACTGCAGAAAATTGGTGAAGGAAATTTGTATGAGCAAAGTGAGGATGAAATTGTAGATGTATACGCACAACAGTTGTAGAGCTAGTTAGTTTCTTGAGATATTGTACTATGTATATTCACAATTTTGTTACAAATGTTGCTTGGGTTGTGCAAAAGATCCTTTATTTAACATCTCTTTTCTTTTTTATATTTTTGAAGAGAATAAGAGAAAATTTCCCTTTATGCAATTGTTGTTCCATTGAGGAAAACAAATTTGAATAGGTGTCAAACAATTGCAGATGCAACATGAAACACTTCAATATTTTTGTAACATAACTGAGATACATGGACATGTGAAAGTGAAGGACAAAAATGGATATGAAGAATGGTACCATTGCCTTTTCATTGTCTAACTCTCCATATTTATATGGAGAATGTGTTGCAAGCCAAGTTTTCTCATGAGTGTGACAACTGCACCAATGGTTTCAATTGGGTAAGTGTCATTGCTCCATGCAAGTTCGATGGTAGTTGTGTCTGGGATGAAACAATATTCTAAACAAATAGCAGGAATTTTTTCCACAATAATTGTTTCATTGAGTGATATAATCCGATCACAATCATCACGGTCATTTATTGTTTTGGGAGATATATTAAAATTTGTAATGGATATCCCATTTCCTGGAAATATCTTTTCTGCATGTTTCTGGACAAGTTGTGTGGGAATAGTCAGTGTGACTGTCATCAAGGCCTCGTTGTCTGTCATGTCAGCACACATAACGGATCTAGCTTGTTTTCCTTATCTAAGTAGGTGCTATAGACGATCATTATGTCCCCAACGAACACTTGTCCAATTCGACAACTCTTAAATCCCTCTATTGATTGTGTTTTGGGTGTTACAATTTTAGACCTGGTGACATTTTTTGAATAGGAAAGGTAATGTGAATGGTTGTCTGCATTATTTTTTTGTTTTCTTTTTTCCTGGCATAAATGTACAAGTAGATGCACAACTTGGATGAAGTATGGAGCCAACGTTTTGCAACCAGACCTCTTAGTCTGTGGAACTTGTGCCATGTTCGGCGTCTCGCTTGCGTGCGTTCATACTTCTTGTGAACTGCAAAGTATGTGTTGCAGATGACATCAACATATTCACCATGGAATACACGAATAAATAGTTGAGGATATTTGTTTGGTAAACATATGAGGAACACAATGTATGCATCTTTACGTTTAGCCTTGTCAGTCTATTGATTTTTACGATGATTGACTGCTCATGGCCATGTCACTAGTCCAACTTTTTTTGATGCAAGCATGTGTAGAGGAACATTAGAAGGACTAAATAATCATATGCATTGCATATTGTCCATAATTGTTATGAATGTCACATACAGGGTTGAAGGAGATGGAATAAGAAATAGGGTGTCAAGGGATACTCAGGAAACATGAGGACCCGACGGTCAAATTGTATGCCTCTTATTTTTTGACTGCAAAAATGTGTAACATGAAGTAGAGAATAATGGGGGGGTATGATGACCAATATGTATATCGCGGAACCTATGAAGCTAGAGGCATAATCTTGAACCCGCTAGCCCGAGAACCCGTGATCGAAAAAGTGGCTAAGTATGGAATGAGGAAACCATCGGTCAGAGTCGTGATATAGAAGCATGAGTATAAATGTGAAGCAATGAGTCCGCCAACTAGCACACCTAGACATTTTTGGAAACGCGACTAAGAAAAGAAACCAGAAAATGAAACTAGACGAGAGAAACGAAGGGGAATTCGGCTTAAGTATAGAAGAGGGAAAAAAAAAGGGATAATAGAAAGTGGGAAAATTAGAAATGGAGAGGGAAATGTTTGGAAGATGGAAGTCTCAAAAAAGGCCCATTGTTTCCAAATCATCATTTTCTAGTCCAATATTATATGCACCCACCCGTTTTGTATGTTTGATTTACTAGCACAGTTGGTATACCTTTTTGGAGATTGTACCACAACCCCCTCTGTTGTGGCATATAAGAATTCATCTTCTTGTCCAACTAATTTGTTTCTTTCAATGTAACAATGTCAAACATACAGTGGACATGAAGGTAAGTCAGTATGCAGAAAGACATGTAAAAGAAAGAAATACAGTTCTATTTATTTCAATGTAGCAACAAAGAGAATACAATTCACATGAGGATAAGTTACTACGTAGAAAGATACGTAGTATCTATGTACAATAAAATAGGTGTAAAGGATTAGAACAAGTAGAACACATACGTAAAAAATAAATGAAATATTAAACACTGGAATATGAAATAAGAGTAGAGGCATGCACCTTTGTAATTCCTCTTCCACATTCACTGCAAAGAGTCCATCATCTTCTCCAGCCACTATGTTTGTTTAAATGTAGCAACACAAAACAAATACAACATACATGAAGGAAGTTGGTATGCAGGAAGACATGTAAAAAAGAACCAGAGTTCAATTTATTTCAATGTAGCAAGATAGAAAATACAAAGGACATGAAGATAAGTTATTATGTAGGGAGGTACGCAATAACTACATACAATAAATTAGGTGAACAAATATACAAACAATAAATGAAATGCAAAACAATGGAATATGAAATAACATTACAAGCATGTACCTTTGTTATCTCCTCCTCCACAGTTGTGGTAAAGAATCCTTTGTTTTTTCCAGCTATTCTGTTTGTTTGAATGTGAGAATGCACAAAATACAATGAACATGAATGGAAGCTGGTATGCAGGGGAGAACAAGTTATATGTACATAAACTATATGAGAATCAACAAATAGAATAGAAGATAGTTAGAAACATGAAACTTTTCTTTTCTCCATCCATGGTTGTAATTATATAAAGTCATTCCTATGCAAAATACATCACAAGCAAAAAAATATTAACAAATTTCATGGCCATAGCCGAATGATTTTGGTTTTCTGCAGCAAAGTATCCAGATATGCTTTGAGACATGGAAATATAATTTTGCAGTATCTTTGTGTACATCTCATATTTCAAGTAAAAGACAAATTGTATTGTGGTCACACCAGTCTGTGTATAGGATAAAGAGGTCGTATTGGGACATGGGAACATTTCACCATACATGGTTAATAAGTGCATTTTCACATGTTTTATCTTAACAAAAAGACAATGGGGATTGTAATTGCACATGTAGTTTTCCAATTATTTGTTATGCCACTATTTTGTATCATTTAAACACTGAAGTATCTTAGAATGATAATGGTTTCGTCCAAATGTAAATGGTGTGATTCATTTGAGAACACATTCATTATGCTAGCAATGTTGCATGCCAAACAACATAGGAACTGAATACTATAATTTGCAATCCACGGAACATCACTCTTGCTAGCGTGCTCAGTATCCTTTTCTTCTACAAGAACATTTTAAAAAGACATGCAGGTATGCTCCAAATCTAGGAAAAAGAATTGGAGAAAAAATTAAGAGCAGGATAGGCGGGCATGGAACATGTGCCAGATATCGACTTCTCCAGACACGGAAAATGACAGAACCGTAGGTCCACTTGCTGGTGCAGGACCTGAACACCGCAAATTGCAAAAAAAAAAACTCCAACTGTCGACATAGGACCCCAACCCTGCAAATCCAAAGAAAGCAAAAGAAAATAGAAAGAAACAAACCAACGAGCAAGCATGAACCTGCCCAACTACATCCCCAGGACCTCAAACTCACAAACTTGAGCCAAACAACAACAAGCATCAACCGATGAACCCACGAACCAATGAACAAGCAACAACCATTGAACTAGTAAAAAACATATGTATCTCCAACAATTACCAAATTGAAACCCAAGCACAGAAGGAACCGGAAACATATGATTAGCATGCCAGTAGAAATATTCAAACATTCTTACTTGCAAACTACAAATAGTGAACAAAAAAGAACGAATAGAAAATAAAATTATGGCATCGAAACTTACTCTGAAATGATGAACGACAAAAGCGCAGGTCGAATTGTGGGTGCAACACCTAGAACCCGCAAAGTAAAAAACAACAGCTCCAACTGTGAATGCAAGATGCCAACCCTGCAAATTTTAATTAAACAAAAACAAGCAACAAGCACCAACAGGTCCAACCGTAGGCGTAGGTCCTCAACCTTGCAAAGTTGAAACAAACAACAACAAGCAGCAATCGACGAAACAACGAACAAGAAGCACCCACTGAACCAGTAAAAAATGTATGTATATTCAATGATGACCAAATTTCATTCCAAGAATAGAAGAAGTATGAAACATACAATTGCTATGCAACTGGCGGTGGACAACAATATTCTCCAAATTCACTGCAACATTGTTTGGAAAAATTCGAGGAAAAATGTACATTGAGAAGCCTATTTAGGTAAACATTTAAGGATGTTAGGTTGTTTAAGGGCCTCGCGGTATGAAAACATTTAAGTTTTCAGGCATGTTTCAGGACCTCACGCTATGTAAACATTTAAGTTGTCAGGCCTATTCAAGCACCTCAAAAAGATTTTCAATTCTCGAAACCTTCGGTATGTAAACCTTTCAATACAAATAAAAATAATAATAAAAGGACATATTAATCTGAAGTCAATGAATTATCGATCACTATAGTCCCTCTATGCCTTCGGTAGGGACTAAAAATAAAAAAAAACATTAAAAAACAACGTCCATGATAAGAACTTTCGGTATGTAAACATTTCAGTAAAAATGTAATAAAAATTAAAAAAGAGCATCTAAGATAAAAAAAATTGGATATCTAAACATTTAAAACATTGGGAACAACGAAGATGACAATAAGACCTCCAATATATTCTCCAATGATATGATGACATATAAGGTTTTTTTTATTATATAAAAAATAATGTTTTTACTTCTATAGTACGAACAATAAAGATGATGCGAAAATTTATAGTCAAAAGACATATTAATATGAAGCCAACAAATTATCAATCGCTATAGTCCCTCTACACCTTCAGAAGGGACTAACGACGTCAAAGCATCGTCACTCATTGTTAAACCCTAAACCTTTTGTCGGGTTAAATACTCCTCAATGTGTGGATTTTTGAAAGTACAATAACCATGCTATATGAGTTACAACGAGATTAAGGTTTTTCTTTTCATTCACGGATGGCTCACATGCATTGAATTATTATTTATTTCCTATTTCTTTGTGTTTCTCTTTTTTCCTATCGTTTATGATGCATATTTTGGAGAGTTATGATTTTGGATTTTCTTTTTCTCTTTTGTTTTTTAGCGTCAGACATTTTGGTAAATTAATTTAATTTATCTTCTCGTTAATTGTTTTTATTTTAATGTGGTTAATTGTTTTCTTTTATGTCCTACATTAGTTGGAGTTTTAGTTTAGTATTTTGTTTTGATCTCAAAATGTTTTTAATCTATTCAAGTTATAATTTATTAACGTGTTTGCTTATAAAAAATATATATATATTTTTATTACTTTTGGTGTACATTTTAAATTATTATTTTATCTATCTATATACCACATTTATGGTTCAAAGTTTGTAATTTCATATGTTTATTTATGGGAAGGTTTTGTTCCTCATAGCGTAGAAGGGGAAAACATAAGTGTTGACTTGTTGACTTTTTAAAAGAGAATAACATATCAACTATCAATGTAACAATTCGTTATTTCATGTAAGCATTTCCAAATGTATTTATGTTTACTTTATCCTTTTCAGTATGTGCCCTTAATCATTACAAAAATTTGGGTGAATTACACTCCAAAAAATGACCAGGACATATCTTTACTTTAACAATCCATCAACATTGTTGCTTCTCGTCGCAAAGTGGGACATTTCATGGTAGTTGATTTGAACATCATAAAAAAACCTATTAAAATGTCTTCAATTTCATCTACTATTGAAACTAGGAAAACATCTCCAAATAAGTCTTTTCTTGGTAAAAAGATAACATGCAATGTTATTTATTTTTACTAACATTAAATAATTAAATAATGTTCAATATAATAACATTAACAATAAATAATAATAATAATGTCAAAGTAGTATCTATTTTTAGGAGTGCAATGAGATGACGCAACTCTCTTTATCAGAGTTAATATTTTGAACCCCATTTCCAAGACCCTTTGAATCCAATCTCTTTTTCCTTATAAAACAAAAACTGAACTCTTGAGAGTGAAGCCTAACATTTGAGACCCTCATAGCCAAATCTAAAAACAATGCAGCTCATCCTGAAATAATTTGCCTTTTATCAATAAATTATTCGAAGCATGTCGAAGATGAAAATCACTCCCCTATATCCTACAAGCAAGGAAATTCTCTTCACAAAAAGGCTCTAGTTGAATAAATTATGGGATAGTGACCGAATCACAAGGCCTTGCAACTTTGGTTGGAAGAACATTGTATCCCATTGATGCAATGATCCTTAAGTTTCTTCCTCTGTGGATGTAGATATATTTCTTTCTTCTTCCAAAAAACAATGAAAGACCCTTGATATTCAAAAAAAGTTTGTGTTTTATGGTTATCCAAGGGATTTACTTAGATTGGATGTCAGAATTCAATCCCGAGGATGACATTAAAAAAAAAAGCTTGTGTGGATTCATCTCCCTCATAATATATCTCCCAATAATTTTATAGGTTGATCCAACCTTCCAAGCTATTTGTAAGAACATTCTTGAATGTTTATAGATAGAGTAATCCCAAAGGGTTTATGGTGAATGGTACCCTACAATGTTGTCACTTGAGTTTTCAAATTATACAATATACGAGTAATGTTAATCAATTAGCTATCAACATAACTAACCATTTTTCTAAGGCTACATTACAATAAAATTATGTCATTAGATTAATTTTTAACTTGCCTTTTTTAATTCATTTATCTAAATTCATTTATAATTTTGATGAAAACTTACCTCTATTTTATGAGTCAATGCTAATCTTGGCACCCTTTCACTGACTTTAACACTAGATATATCAAGGATTATAGCATTGAATATATCCATGTTGAATATTTTGAAATTGATTTGGTACATTGATTTTGATAATATTGAATTTCTTATATTGAGAATAATAAAATTAATAAAAAAAATTTACAAAAATAAAATTCTTAATGAAATTGATAGTTATTATATCATTACAAACAAGATTCAAAATGAATCCATCGGTAGCATATTCGTTAAAATATTTTCATGAATTTGCAAGTAGCCACTCTTGTTGGTTTATGAAAACTGTAACAAATTCTACGATTTTTGTTTAACAAAAATTATTGGTGCATATAATTTTTCAACCTAGAATTTGTTTTGTCTCTTGAATGAGAGATTTTTCGAACATAATGTTTCAACCTAGAGTTTGTTTTGTCTTTTGAATGCGATATTTTTCCACAAATATAGTAACCTTGGGTTAAAGTAAAATATCATCCTATAATTTAAAATAGCCTCTGAAACTCTTGACCAATAATCTCAGCTAGGAATATAGGAGAATATTCTAACTCTTAGTCAAGAATGTATGAGATTTTGACCAACAATCTCGGCTATGAATATAGGAGAAGAGTCTAACTCTTAGTCAAGAATGTATGAGATTTGGCTAGATAAGCTGACGGTCATGTTAGAATTTGTTTAGATAATTAAAATCTTTAACAAGAATCTCTTCCTAAATATTTTAATTAAGAAATATTTTTAATTAAGAATGTAGGAAGAGAATCTAACTCTCAATCAAGAATCTAGATGGAGAATCTAACTCTTTACAAAGAATCAAAGAAAATAATTTAAACTATTAGCCAAGAATATCTTTTAACGATTTGAAATCGTGGTTCAATTTCAATGTCTTGTCCAATAACATATACCATAAACTAATAAAATCATTTATCCACTCAAACTCTCACCCAAGAAATTATTAACCCAAGGTTAACTCAGAAAAACTCTTAGCTAAAATCTTTTTAAATTCTTAGCCAAGAGATAATTAAAATCTCTAAAATCTTTTTAAATTCTTAGCCAAGAGATAATTAAAATCTAAGTAGAGATAATTTGTTAAATTTTTCTTCGATGAAAACAAATGAAATTTATAATCTCTCATTGTATCTCATTCAAAAAAGTGTTTCCCATCATTGCATTTTCACCCTTTCCTTTCTTTCTCTCTTATATTCTCCTACCTTTTCCTTTATTGCACAGGGTTTCCTCTCTTAGGGTTTCATGGAGGAACCTCCATGAAAAAAGATGGATTCTCCCTTCCCTTCTCCTCCTTTCTTCCTCTTTTATTTTTATTTTCCTTTATTGATTTGCTAATGTTTATTGTTGTTTTGTTGTTCTAGGTTTAAGGTTTCATGAATGGAGGATAACATTTCATGGAGGAACCTTCAAGATGAAGGTAATGACTTCTCCCTTTTGTTCTCCTCCTTCACTTATCTTTTAAGTTTCTTTCCATTATTTATTTGTTAATGTTTATTGTGTGTTTTTTCTTACAATTTTAATGTTGCATGCAATGAAGGTAGGATTTCATGTAAAAACCTCCATGAGGAAGGTAATATCTTCTCCATTCCCTCATCGTCCTCCCCTTTTTACTTTTCTTTTTCTTTATTTATTTTTTAACATTTGTTATTGTTTTTTTGTTAAATAAGAAGAAAAAATGGCATTTTAGGGGATGTAAATAATGTGCATATATAGTTCAATAATTTGTCCTAAGAAATACCTTTCCATTCTCTTAACTATCTAGGCTCAAATCCTAGGACCCGTCCATATTTAATTACTTAATTTTCATTAGGATTAAATGTTTGTTTTTTAATAATAGATCTGCATTATTCACTTGCTTGCATAAATATGTTAGGCTACTTTTAGTTTAAATCTACAATGTAAATGGAAATATTTTGTAAGAATTTAGTTCAAGTAGAGATCTTTCATTTTGACAAGTGATCTCATTTCAAATATCAACAATTTGTTACAAGTTTCCATTTTTGTTTTCATTCTTTTACCATTTTCCTATTTCCATAAAAAAATTAATCTGCACTAGGTTATTCTAGTTTCATCTTAGATATGCACTTTTAATGGTAGTCTATGCACTTTTGGTGGTATTCTTTTGTGGGAATGTATATCAAGTAAATATCTTGTCTTTTGGAAACTGATCAACTTCGAATCCCAACATTTCCTTACCATTTTTTATTTTTACTTTCTATTTCCATAAATTTGATTTACAAATAAATAAGGAATTCTAAACACAATGCAAAAGTGGATGGAAAATACAAGAATCACTTTAATCTTGATTTTTGCACTAGGAAAATAGTGCATTTTTTTTTAAAAGTGCACTATAATTCAACATTAAATTTAATGGTAAGGACTTATTTTATTGTAGTGCTATCAACATTGTCTTCAAGTAGTTCAATGTGGATCTATATTCCACCCTCTATTTCCTTCCTTTTCTAAGAGAAAGACTTGACCATAATTTGCATAGAAAATAAACACTTAAGTGAAACACATATGCTTTGATAATGATATGTTTATGTATAGTGCACTTATCATTATTACTACATCCACAACAATTGTTTTTCTTACATTCAATATAAACAATCTATAACAATGAAAATATTAATCAAGCATATACATAGAAGGCATCCTAAACATAGCATATTACACAACTGGTGAAACTAAATGAGTAGAATATAAATTCCAAATTATCATTAAATACAAATAAGCAC
>JASDQU010739752.1:68262-79769 GCA_032191745.1 Picea mariana | reverse complement strand
TTTGTTCCTTCCACTATGCACATCATCTCCTTTGTGCATGGTGCCACAATGTCTCATGCTACAACCTCTAGTCTTATAAAAGTTATTTATGCTATCATACACATTATGTTTTCCTCAACCTTTTGCACCAAATGGTAATCTTCTTCAATTGAATGAATCTTGTGCAGATTGATTTTATTTTGAATGGTGAATTTCAAACCATTTATTTACATATCTCAAAATTGATTGTCTTTTTATTTTCTTGTACTTGAAGTAATTATCCATTTTTTCAAGTAAATCTACTAGGCTTTAAACTTCAAGTTGCATAAATTGAGAGACTGTTGGCCCTTGACAAAGTTTTGAAGAATACTTGGTCATAGTTGGTCGTTTTTAGGACTTTGACAGCTTGTTAAATATGGAGCGCAACGCGAAGTGGAAATTAGGGAAACTAGACCTATTTTTGGGTCCCTTTAGGGTTTTGGGTTGATGTAACGGGAAAGGGATGTCGGCCCATGGGTTTACCCACGCTTAGGCCCATTTTGTAATCTATAAATAGATACTTAGGCAATGTAAGTAGAAGAGGGTAGTACATCTATGTGATGTATAGCTAAAGGCTTAGTGCTAGTAACTGGATCTGTGTGATCAGATGTATATTGCAAGTGCTCTGTGCATGATTGTAAAGAGTTTGAAAAGCTAAGTGCAAGTTGTTGTAGTTTTGTGTTGAAGTGCAAGGAAGAAGGATATAGTGAGCTGCACAGATCTTTTGTTCTGTGTGAAGTAAGGGTCATTGAAGCTCTGTGTTGTAACCGCTTGACCGAGATAATATAAAGAAGAAGACTTTGTGGACGTAGCCCCAAAGTGGGGGTGAACCACGGTAACTTTGTGTATTGTGCTCTGTGCTTTGACCTAATGTGTTTATCTCCTTCTTGGCTAAGTGCTTGATGTGATTAAGTAGATTTAGTTATGCTTTGTGCTTCTGAGATAGGAATGAATGTTAGATCTGATTTATAAGATGCTTAGTGCCTGATCTAGTGAATCCAATCTATCTTGTTGTATCTAAGTGTTGAATTATCTTGAATCTAAGTATATACTGCGATGCTCTGTGCTATCTACGAAGTGTTGTAAGGGTTGAATATTGATAGATAAACCTTGCTAGATAATTGTTAAGTGCTATAATCACATATCTATGTCCCAGCTAAGGTTGCAGACATCTGAGTCCTGCAACCACCCCTACCTCTACCTCGGGTGAGACTTCATCTGCTTCGCAGGTGTTTCCAAAAGGGCCGGTAGTTAGGGTTTTGTTGGTGTGCTCTTGAGTGTTGAACCGTGGGTCTGCCCCTGTGCCAACAAATAGTTCCGTTGCCGGGACCTGAAACTGTGACTGCTAGGAACTAAAGAAGAAAAGGCTTTGTGAAAAATAAGCTCTGTGCGTAGATCTATTTCCCTAGTGCGCAGTATTCTACTTGACCTACGAAGCTTTGTGCCGAGAAAGAAAGGTCAGATATGAAGGAAAGAGGTCAGATCTGCAAGAAAAGAGGTTGACACTAAAGAAAAGAAGTGAGATCTGAACACTTTGTGCCCTAAGAAAGAAATTTCTACAGAAAAGTGGTAAGACCTGTAAGCTCTAGCCTCTAGTAAAGGTAAGAATAGTTCAAGTTTTATATCTGAAATCTTTGTGCCCCATGGAAGCAAATAAGTGAAAAAAATTACTTCTAACGTATGGATTTAGGTATGCTTGATTGTCTCAGCTTAAAAACTAGAGCATTGTTAGATAACAGAAAGTTTGATATGAATAGAAATAGTGGAAAATATGTTATACCAATGCATAGAAAGAGTTTTTGGACTAACCAATGTATGCAGGACCCTAGAAAGAGACTTTTGCAGGCTAGCCCTTATGATCCTAGCATGCAGTACAAAAAGATTTGGGGATCATTGAAGAGAAAGAGAGGATTAAATCTTTGCTACAATTGCAGAAGACCAGGACATCTTGCTAAGGAATGCCCTGGAAAAAACCCTAGATGCCTATGTTGTAGAGCTATGGACCATGAAGGACGGGATTGCCCTAGAATGATTGCTAGACTTGAAAAGCTGGATCTAGAACAAGCAAACTCTAAAGGAGATCAAGAGACCAAAATTATAGAAGAACCCCAGAAAGAATCAGAGATCATGTTACTGAAAATAAAAGAAACCCTAGATGACCATAAGGATGTCAGTTTGTCAGAAATCTTCAAAGAAACGGAGAAAATCGAAGTAAGAATAGGAGACTTTGACATTGACTGTGCTCTGGATGAGGGAACACCAATGAACATTATGACAAAAAGCACTTGGGAAACCCTAGGAAGGCTTGCTCTAGTCCCTTCACTAGGCACCATTAGATTGTTTAAAGGAAAAATGGCAACCCTATGTGGCAAAATTACCCAGATAGCTATGAGTACCGATGGAACTTCGACAAAGGAAGAATTCGAAGTTATTAAATTTATTGAGGACCACGCCCCATTTCCATCTTTGTTAGGCAGGATCTGGATTGAAAAAGACCAGATCCGGAGAACAGAAGAAAAGGACACTCTAGAACAAAAGAAGCAAGAACTCATGGAATTTATGTCTAGAAGGATCTCCTACTTGATGAAAGAACAAGAGGACAGACCTAAGCCATTGAACACCAGGGACTTGGGTATCGAAGTGATAAGAGAATTAGAGGAACCACAAAAGACCGAAATACCTAATCCATATGATGAAGGAGCATTACCTTTGGATCTGAAGAAAAAACCTAAGCAATGTGAAGTGACTATGTCAAGAGAAGATAAGAATCAGAATGGCAAAAGGATGACCGAGACGAAGCTTACTGGGAAAACGGATAGGAAGCTAAGTAAGAAGAGGGCCAAAATCAAAAAGTTACAGAAGACTCCAGAGAAAACTTCGCAGAAGGAAAAATCACAAGAATCAAGCTTCGCCGGGATATCAGAATAGCGACCTATGGCACTTCGCCATGGCACAAAAATATAGCCGTTGGAAGCCAATATAACCATTCGACTTCCGCTCTGAATGGGTCGAAACGCCTTTATGGCTCACCACTAGACTGTTAGACCGCACCATATAGATAGAACATCAGTTAATGCAGCCTCTTATTCGTTGCAAGCCGACTGTTGCTAAGTTTCCCTACTTAGTTTGTCGCACCATGCATTGGAAATACTTTTGCTAAATAAGAATTTGAGCCTAAAACTTGAGATTACTTCACCCTGCGATCATTTCCTTGTTCCCATACTGTTCATCGTAGTCTCTGGATTCATTTTCACACCTGAGCTAGTGGACCCAAGCTTGTATGTCGGACGATCTCAATGTTGTTGAGAAAGTAGTTGAAGAAGTTTTGATTGACTTAATGGCTAAGAGAGTCATGTTAGAAAGAAGGATGTCTGCAGGTGTGAAAGCATCATCAACAGGAGGAGTCCAAGCTTCTCCCTCCACTACTCGCGGAGCAGGACCTTCCAGAACCACGACCGATACAAGAACAAAGCACAAAGACGATATTGCAAACGCCAAGATGATCCCACGCATTCTGTCGGTTTACATACCACCTTTGAGCAGCAAGATTAACCGCGATAGTGTACCCAGAGACTTTAAGTACACCTTGATCACCGTGTATCTTCCAAAAGGGGTGCGTGCAGTACGTGCTGACCAGGATAAGCTCGCAACAATGAAATTTAATGATTTTAACCTTGGAGATCGCAAAACCTACAACATGTTAGCTCTGCACAAGTACTTAACCAAGACCAAAGGCAGAAATCCTAAGATTGTCCCGCAATCCTGGACCCAGAACCTCGCGTAGTCCACACTGATCAACTTAATGAAGATCCCTCACTTCGACAGACACCAGGAAGTCAACGCATGTGTCAAGTTGTTGTTGTCTTTCTACCACGACATATACTTATGGTTGGACCTCCGCATCACTATGGATCCGAATCTGACCAATCGGATCACAGGGATTATCATGCAAGGCCCTGAACCACATGAATTTTACCCAGGAAAGACCTCAGACCGAGCACTAACACAGAGGATAAAAGAAACTTATGGCGATGTAGAGAAGGGTGCACGAGGATACAAGGTAGCCTCTATCCAGAGTGGTGCAGTGTGCCTTACCTGTCAGCTGATCGCGGGCAAGTTAGTTCATAAGAACAAACCAACACAAGTGACTGGCTTTGTAGTTGACCTAGTAGGGAAGTGCGCCGAGGGACTACAAATGAATTGGGCGCAGTATCTTGTAAACCAGTTAGAGATGGATTGCAGAGGAGCGCAAGACCAAGGGTATGAGTTCCACTTTAGTTGGTTGCTCATACTCATAGCTTTCATCACTTGGGAACTACTAGAAGGAGCCACTTTTTCGGAGATCGAACCTTTCGAATCACTAGCCGCGAAGTTTTGTACGCTGTGGTACTCCAGCAACATGAACAAGCAATGGAAGTCCAATGCTGTCTTCCACACCTATTTCAACCAACTGAAGAATGCAATTTAGTCTACACCGCAAATCACCCCAAACGTACTTCATAGGTTTATACCTTTGATGAAATTCAATGTGGACCGCCACTTCACCTATATTACAGCGCGTGGTGATGAGCATAAACAACAGCTCCAATCCTACTACAAGCTAACAGAAGATGACTTGGACGAGATTACCAAGGAATGGTTGGCGGACCTCCTTGTTGCAGCGGACCCCGTAGACATGTCTGATGAGGAAAGCCCTGAAGCTATGCCAAATACACTTGGGCCAAGCAAGACTAAGAAGGATGACGAAATTGAAGATATCCCTCGCACGTCCATGAAGACTACTCCGATCTCACCTGTGCAGGGAGGTGATGGTGATGAGCTAGGTGGCACAGAAGTTGAGCAAAATAGAGGCGAGGTTACTCCACCTAGAGAGGAGGAGGATCCCTCTATGAAAAGAAAGATTACACCACCAAAACCTTCCTCCCGAAAGAAATCTAAGGCCACTTGGACCACACTTAAAACTACCCTTACCTCGGATGACTTCGACTTCTTAATTGCTGTGTTGAATGATGTTTCACTAGAGCTCGTAGAAAATCAAGAAGCAAAGCAGGAGGAGATATTCAAATGAATCAAGGGAGAACTCCAAGAAGTGCAGCAAGCACTCCAGTTCAGTCGAGCAGTTTCTACAACACCCCTGATAAGCGGAACATCAGGAATAGGCAATGAGCCCACTCATCTACACCAGATCGTTGATCAAGTCGAAGCTCGCCTTCGATGAGCTCAAGAAGACACAACACAAGCCACCCAAGCTTTGATGCAAGCACATAAAACACTTCTAGAACAACGTAGTGAGGCAGAACGGGAAAAGCTTACCGTGAAAGAGAAGTGGGATGAGGAAAAGGTACAGTTGATAGCAAAGCAACTTGAAGTATAGGAAAGGGTTCACAAAGCACTTCACTCTATGATGGTCATAGAAGTGAAGATGGAAGACCATCTCCCACAGCAGGTGACCCAACTGGAATAAGTAATCCAACAACTCCAACAATGCATCACAGATCTGGAGCTCCGCACCGTGCCCTAGACCCCCCAAGAAATAAGAGATCTAAGAGAGGCCACTTCTCGAAGCGCAGTTGGCCGATTAAAAACCTTTGCCCTGGAATGCAAGCATCTGAGCACTAGAAGCGCCTAGACTTATGAAACCCTCGTAGAGAATCCATAATTGCAAACATTAGAGGCACAACTCCAAGAAGCAAAGCAGCATGCAGACACGCTATAGGCACAGATAAAGACTTTGACCCCAGTCGAAAGAATGAAGAGGTTTGCAGAACAACACACAACCCAACAACAGGTACATACGCTACAAAGTAAAGTGATGGAAGTTTCCCAACAACTTCAACCAATCCAAGAAAAGGCATGCCAGTTGTTCGCTGAACTTGAAAGCCAGGGAGATGAACTCGAACAGGTTGTCATCACTACAGAACAATGCCTGGAAGGACTACTCAATGACACAATGATCCATGAATTCACTGAGCAAGAGGTTGTCACACTATAGCAGGTCGAAGCAGCTTGAGCCAAGCTTGAGGCATTCAAGGCGGAATTGATCAGACCAGAGTGACTCGGGACGAGTCATAGGTGAGTGTTGGGGGCATGTTCTCCCTTGACCAAGTTTTGAAGAATACTTGGTCATAGTTGACTGTTTTTGGGACTTTAACAGCTTGCCAAAGATGGAGCGCAATGCAAAGCAGAAATTAGGGAAACTAGACCTATTTTTTGGTCCCTTTAGGGTTTTGGGTTGATGTAACAGGAAAGGGATGTCGACCCGTGGGTTTACCCACGCTTAGGCCCATTTTGTAATCTATAAATAGATACTTAGGCAATGTAAGTAGAAGAGGGTAGTACATCTATGTGATGTATAGCTAATGGCTTAGTGCTAGTAACTAGATCTATGTGATCGAATGTATATTGCAAGTGCTCTGTGCATGATTGTAAGGAGTTTGAAAAGCTAAGTGCAAGTTGTTGTAGTTTTTTGTTGAAGTGCAAAGAAGAAGGATCTAGCGAGCTGCGCAGATCTTTTGTCTTGTGTGAAGTAAGGGTCATTGAAGCTCTGTGTTGTAACCACTTGACCGAGATAATATAAAGAAGAAGACTTTGTGGACATAGCCCCAGGGTGGGGGTGAACCACGGTAACTTTGTGTATTGCGCTCTATTCTTTGACCTAATGTGTTTATCTCCTTCTTGGCTAAGTGCTTGATGTGATTAAGTAGATTTAGTTATGCTTTGTGCTTCTGAGATAGGAATGAATGTTAGATCTGATATATAAGATGCTTAGTGCCCGACGTGGTGGATCCAATCTATCTTGTTGTATCTAAGTGCTGAATTATCTTGAATCTAAGTATATACTGCGATGCTTTGTGCTATCTACGAAGTGTTGTGCTATCTAATGAAGTCCTGCAACTACCCTTGCCTCTACCTCGGGTGAGACTTCATCTTCTTCGCAGGTGTTGTCGAAAGGGCCGGTAGTTAGAGTTTTGTTGGTGCGCTCTTGAGCATTGAACCCTGGGTCTACCCTTGTGCCAACAGAGACTTCTACTTTTACATTTTTCTTTAGTTTTGAAATTTTAATCAATCAATTGTGAGATCATTGTCTGATCCACTTTGTTCTTCATTCTCCTCAAGTTTTTCTACATAATCTATTTCTTAAGCTTCACCACTATGTGAAGTTTCCAATTCTTCTATTTGTCTCATGAAATTCCACAATTATATGATCACAAATTTCTTTTCATCTTTGAATGCGATTTCTATAGTCACAGTCCCCCTATCTCGACAAATTCTTCTCACATTGATACCAAATGGTGCATATGAAAGCATAACGAGCCCCTTTTATGCATGGTCAAGCTAAGCACTCTATAAACCCATGTAAACTATGCAACAGGAGGGCACAAATGAACTTGAAAGAAGAAACAACAACACATTAGACATGAAGGATTAAAACAATACTCTACTCATTCTCATGATTGTTGATGAAAATTTCCAAAAAGTACAATCATGTGTGTTAGTGATTCTCTCTATGTTGGCTTACCTCTCACAAGTTGTCTTTTTTGCAACAACACCCTCTTATCTTGTCATCCAAAACTAGCCTTATTCACATTCCTTTGAACTTTGTTACTCTTGCTTGATCTCTTCTTTCCTTATTTTATTCCTGTAAAAACATTGAATTCACTTACAACAATTGTGTTTTCTACACCCACTTCTTGCTAATGAACTTCCTAGTAGTGAGTATGTTCTCTTTCTTGGGCATCTTATTTATAAATTATTATCATTATCATTATACAATAATTTCAACTTATTACCATTAACATTATACAAAAATTCCATTTCATCTAGAGGAACAAGGTGCATCTACAACCTAAGTAGATGTGTCACTTCTATAACATTAATAAATTAAATTGAAAAAAAGTTGAAGTTTGTAAAATTGAAAAATAAGAAATAGTGGAAAATAAATAATAAAAAGGGGATCATAATAATTATAAAAATCTATAATAAATTAAATTAGTGTATTGGATCTTTTAAGCACGGACATAGAGCTACGTATCCTTTCTTTTTGTTTGTCCCTTATCCCACTTGTTGTTTTGAGTCATATTTTAATCCTTATTATACGCATGGTATATAGTTTTGAGTTAGGTTTGATTTTCTATTAGTTCATGGTTGACCATAAAACATACACTCCTTTATCTAAAGTTTTAAAAAATAACGATTAATTTTAAATTTTAAATCTCATTTATCTGATATCTTATTGGCAAAAAACTTTGAAGCCTTATTGCTGCCTTCACTTTCCCCAATGTTATTGTAATAAATATTTCTGCCATCTAATCATTTCATACCTATTTTTTCTCTCCCTATCTCTTTAAACAATACTTTCATTATTATATTCGGTAGGTATATGCTACCTAGTAGCCTTGTTTATTCATGCATTGTGTGCATAGTTCTTTGCACCTTTTGTCTTCATCCTACACAAATCTTCCTCTTGTAAACACTTTCACCTCCACTCATATTTGCACATCATCTTCCTTTGCATTTTTTATACAACTATGTCTTATATCTATTATATCTAAGCAAAAATTAATATACATGTATTTTTTTAAGATTGTAATTTTTTTCTAATAATATCTTTTTAAAATAACTTAACAATAATCATAAAATATATAATTTTAAAATAAGCCTAACCTCATTTTTTTATTAGTAGTCCTTGTTAAAGGATGAGACTATAGCAATGAGTTTTCTCTTTGACTCTGTATTAGTTTATTGTTGACTTTAAATTTGTGTGTTATATCCAATGTGTAGCATATGAAATCAATATATGTATTTTTTTAAATAATAAAAAAATATATTTTTCTAAAATTTAATTGACTAATATCTTTGATGTGTAATAGCAAGATTCACGTCATTTTATGTATAAAATTGATTAAACAATTAATGGATTTGACAGTTTGCAATGACAATGAAGGAAAAAAAGAGGTGAACAATGTTTTCCTGTCTTTATTAGGACCCGTTGTACTACACTGCAAAAATCTTATCTCTTGCATGTGCTGTAGAACTAATTTCCCTGGATGTAGCCCTCGTCGTTTTTTCATTCATTGGGAAGTCGTACAACTACTCGAGCTTCAGGTACTCATTAAAACATTACTCCCTTGTTAATATTGCTGGTTGTCCATGCACTTCAATTCTTTGTTCTGTAAACGGGCACGCTGGCCTTAGAACTGTCTACTTAGCTTTCCTAGGAAGCAATACAGATTATATCAAAGTACTCTGTCTCTCTTCATTTATTACAAGTTACAACTTGTCAACTCAACCGAAGTAACCGCCATGTTTCTCCTCGAGATCAGCTTTTTCGATATTGTGAATTGAATTCAGGGATCAGAGAGACACCAGGTTTCTGCTCTGTAAAAATATAGTAAGTGTATTCGAGTGGAAACTCATCATCCGAGATGCCGCAGCAACAGTAATCCTCCCATCTCTCCAATTAGGAATACCTCACCTATTTCTTGATCAGAGAGCAGTAGCAACAATCCAGGAAGTGAAATGTCATTTGGGAGCAATTCTGGACCTTCAGATGAACATCGTTTCTCCAGGTTTGGATTTCGATCATCATTATCAAAAATCGAGAGATGGATGGACAATCTAGTTACGATTTCTGCAACCCATCTCATTTCTTATCTCAGCTCGTCTAAAGGGCTTGAGATACTGAGACAGATAGCAGATAACCGTTTTCTGTCATCTCAAATTCTCATCAAATTAGCCAAACTTGTAACCCAGGATGGTATAAGATCTAGCATAGAAAAGTATGATACCAATAAAATATAAAGAGTATTTCTGGGGTCGGCTTTTCTCACGCAGATTCAAGCCCATGTTGGAGCCATTGTCGAGCCAAAGCCCGACTATTTATGGCCCTTCGTTCATCTTTTGGAAGAGATGCAGAATCGAACACCCGATGGATGGAGGTTCCTTCCAGCTGAGACTCTTAAAGAAGCAATTGATGAGATTCCGGAGGGCGCTGAAAAGTTTGAACTGTATGAGTAATTTTGCAAACTCGTCGAATATCGAAATAAAATGAGAAGGCTTCAGCAACTTTCAAAGTTTGAACTTTGAAGAGCATTACAAGGTAAGGGTTATTCTAGTGATCAATGAGTATTGTGTGTTGGAACAAAAATACAATGTATATGGAAAATTTGAGTAAAACAGAGTACTAAATCAAATCAAGTTGTTGTATATGTAATAAAAATATATATTTGTATTGCAAATTGAACTTTTTTATGATTAGTTCTACTGCACATTTTATTCTTCTTATTTTGTAACATTTTTTAATTTTATTCTTCCTCTTATTTTCTAACATTTTCTACTTATCTTTATCTTATGTATACAAAGATGAATTTATTTTCTGTATACAAAGATGAATTGATGTGGAACATGGTCACTTTTATTGAAACCTCCACACAATCGGTAACACGTATCCCAAAATGTGGCAGTCTTGCATGCCAATGAAGAGCCATGTTGAGTCATATTTGTATAAGAAGAAGTAGCAAGAAGTGGAGCAGGGGGCTCATGAGCATCGCTAGTCATATTTGTATAAGAAGAGGTAGGCAATAGTGGAGCAGGGCTCATGAGCATCACTGAGTCTTAAAGGAACTTTGCAGATGTACTTAGAGGAGGGAAAATGGTGTGCAGAAAATAGCAGATGGCCAATGGTTGTGCTCCTGGTGCTCATACAGGTCTCGATCAAAACGTAAAATCTCTGGTAGAGCCGGAAATGATTCTATAATTCATACGCAAACCAACAACAGAGTGGGTGATGATGCACGGCCTTGTATATTATGCCCAAGAAAAGGCGGTGCTTTGGAGCCAGTGGCAAGGGCGGGTTCAGAAAGGGAAAATAATGGATGCTTACAGTTTGCACATTTATTCTGTTGTCAGTGGTTTTCAGAGATATGTATAGAAAACACAGAGACAATGGAACCAATAAAAAATACTGAAGGGATAAAAGAAGCAGGATGGAAATTAATATGTTCTTTGTGCAAGGAGAAGCATGGAGCTTACATTCAGTGTAGCCATGGTACACCACTTTAATCTCTAGTAACACCTTATTCTTCTTGTATAGTATGTTTTGCATTTTTTTTGGTCAATTTTCCTCTTGTATAGTATGTTTTGCAATTTTTTTGGTCAATTTTCCTTCTCTCATGGGCCTTGATTGTTTATTGAGCTAAATTCAGTTAACTTACTTTTTCTTGTTTTGTAACAAAATACATTGTACAGTTTCTTGTCGATTTAGGAATATTTGTAGGACAACTTATTGATTAGTTCCTTTATTTGCTGAATTCTATCTTCATACAGCAGTCACAAATGCAGATGGAGAAAAAGGTTAATTACTGCAGTTGAATTTCTGTTGGGATTGCCACAATACTTAAGGCCTTAATTCGAAGTCCTGTTGTAATTAGACTTTCATATTACTCTCAATATTTTTTCCTTTTGAGCCCTCTCGTCAGGTATTTAGGATA
>JASDQU010739752.1:46266-68212 GCA_032191745.1 Picea mariana | reverse complement strand
TATCATACACATTATGTTTTCCTCAACCTTTTGCACCAAATGGTAATCTTCTTCAATTGAATGAATCTTGTGCAGATTGATTTCATTTTGAATGGTGAATTTCAAACCATTTATTTACATATCTCAAAATTGATTGTATTTTTATCACACATTGACAACATGTAAAACTATTAAGATAATCCTACATGTAAATTCTACATGTGATTGAGCAAGCATTTTCTTATAATTTGTTGGTTAGAATTTCTCATGTAAGTTTTGAACCTTCATGTTCTAGGTTTGGATCTTCTCCATACTCTTGCACATTACTCCTATCATACAAATTCCCACCAAAATTTTTCAATTCCATTCAACTTCAAGGTCATGAAGTTCATCATCTCTAAATATTTTATTTTCTTGTACTTGAAGTAATTCTCCATTTTTTTCAAGTAAATCTACTAGGCTTTAAACTTCAAGTTGCATAAATTGAGAGACGGTTGGCCCTTGACAAAGTTTTGAAGATTACTTGGTCATAGTTGATCGTTTTTAGGACTTCGACAGCTTGTCAAAGATGGAGCGCAACGCGAAGCGGAAATTAGGGAAACTAGACCTATTTTTGGGTCCCTTTAGGGTTTTGGGTTGATGTAACGGGAAAGGGATGTCGACCCGTGGGTTTACCCATGCTTAGGCCCATTTTGTAATCTATAAATAGATACTTAGGCAATGTAAGTAGAAGAGGGTAGTACATCTATGTGATGTATAGCTAAAGGCTTAGTGCTAGTAACTGGATCTGTGTGATCGGATGTATATTGCAAGTGCTCTGTGCATGATTCTAAGGAGTTTGAAAAGCTAAGTGCAAGTTGTTGTAGTTTTGTGTTGAAGTGCAAGGAAGAAGGATATAGCGAGCTGCGCAGATCTTCTGTCCTGTGTGAAGTAAGGGTCATTGAAGCTCTGTGCTGTAACCGCTTGACCGAGATAATATAAAGGAGAAGACTTTGTGGACATAGCCCTAGGGTGGGGGTGAACCACAGTAACTTTGTGTATTGTGCTCTATGCTTTGACCTAATGTGTTTATCTCCTTCTTGGCTAAGTGCTTGATGTGATTAAGTAGATTTAGTTATGCTTTGTTCTTCTGAGATAGGAATGAATGTTAGATCTGATATATAATATGCTTAGTGCCTGATCTGGTGGATCCAATCTATCTTGTTGTATCTAAGTGATGAATTATCTTGAATCTAAGTATATACTGCGATGCTCTGTGCTATCTACAAAGTGTTGTAAGGGTTGAATATTGATAGATAAACCTTGCCAGATAATTGCTAAGTGCTATAATCACAGATCTGTGTCCCAGCTAAGGTTGTAGACATATGAGTCCTGCAGCCACCCCTACCTCTACCTCGGGTGAGACTTCATCTGCTTCACAGGTGTTGCCAAAAGGGCCGGTAGTTAGGGTTTTGTTGGTGCGCTCTTGAGCGTTGAACCCTGGGTCTGCCTCTGTGCCAACAAATGGTTCCATTGTCGGGACCTGAAACTGTGATTGTTGGGAACTAAAGAAGAAAAGGATTTGTGCGAAATAAGCTCTGTGTGTAGATCTGTTGCCCTAGTGCGCAGTATTCTACTTGACCTACGAAGCTTTGTGCCGAGAAAGAAAGGTCAGATATGAAGGAAAGAGGTTAGATCTACAAGAAAAGAGGTTGACACTGAAGAAAAGAAGTGAGATCTGAACACTTTGTGCCCTAAGAAAGAAATTTCTACAGAAAAGAGGTAAGACCTGTAAGCTCTAGCCTCTAGTAAAGGTAAGAATAGTTCAAGTTTTATATCTAAAATCTTTGTGCCCCATGGAAGAAAATAAGTGAAAATTTTTACTTCTAACGTATGGATTTAGGTATGCTTGATTGTCTCAGCTTAAAAACTAGAGCATTTTTAGATAACAGAAAGTTTGATATGGATAGAAATAGTGAAAAATATGTTATACCAATGCATAGAAAGAGTTTTTGGACTAACCAATGTATGCAAGACCCTATAAAGAAACTTTTGCAGGCTAGCCCTTATGATCCTAGCATGCAGTACAAAAAGAGTTGGGGATCGTTGAAGAGAAAGAGAGAATTAACTCTTTGCTACAATTGCAAAAGACCAGGACATCTTGCTAAGGAATGCCCTGGGAGAAACCCTAGATGCCTATGTTGTAGAGCTATGGACCATGAAGTATGGGATTGCCCTAGAATGATTGCTAGACTTGAAAAGATGGATATGGAACAAGCAAACTCTGAAGGAGATCAAGAGACTAAAATTATAGAAGAACCCCAGAAAGAATCAGAGATCATGTTACTGAAAATAAAAGAAACCCTAGATGACCATAAGGATGTCAATTTGTCAGAAATCTTCAAAGAAACGGAGAAAATCGAAGTAAGAATAGGAGACTTTGACATTGACTGTGCTCTGGATGAGGGAACACCAATGAACATTATGACAAAAAGCACTTGGGAAACCCTAGGAAGGCCTGCTTTAGTCCCTTCACTAGGCACCATCAGATTGTTTAAAAGAAAAATGGTAACCCTATGTGGTAGAATAACCCAGATAGCTATGAGTACCCATGGAACTTTGACAAAGGAAGAATTCAAAGTTATTAAATTTATTGAGGACCACGCCCCATTTCCATCTTTGTTAGGCATGATCTAGATTGAAAAAGACCAGATCCAGAGAACAAAAGAAAAGAACACTCTAGAACAGAAGATGCAAGAACTCATGGAATTTATGTCTAGAAGGATCTCCTACTTGATGAAAGAACAAGAGGACAGACCTAAGACATTGAACACTAGGGACTTGGGTATCGAAGTGATAAGAGAATTAGAGGAACCACAGAAGACCGAAATACCTAATCCATGTGATGAAGGAGTATTACGTTTGGATCTGAAGAAAGAACCTAAGCAATGTGAAGTGACTATGTCAAGAGAAGATAAGAATCAGAATGGTAAAAGGATGACCGAGACGAAGCTTACTGGGAAAAAGGATAGGAAGCTAAGTAAGAAGAGGGCCAAAATCGAAAAGTTATAGAAGACTTCAGAGGAAACTTCACAGAAGGAAAAATCACAAGAATCGAGTTTCGTCGGGATATCAGAATAGCGACCTATGGCACTTCGCCATGGCACAAAAATATAGCCGTTGGAAGCCAATATAATCGTTCGAATTCCACTCTGAACGGGTCGAAATGCCTTTATGGCTCACCACTAGACTGTTAGACCATGCCATATAGATAGAACATTAGTTAATGTAGCCTCTTATTCGTTGCATGCCGACTGTTGCTAAGTTTCCCTACTTAGTTCGTAGCACTACGCATCAGAAATACTTTTGTTAAATAAGAATTTGAGCCTGAAACTTGAGATTACTTCACCCTACGATCATTGCCTTGTTCCCATACTGTTCATCGTAGTCTCTGGATTCATTTTCACACCTGATCTAGTGGACCCAAGCTTATATGTCGGATGAGCTCAGTGTTGTTGAGAAAGTAGTTGAAGAAGTTTTGATTGACTTAATGGCTGAGAGAGTCATGTTAGAAAGAAGGATGTCTGTAGGTGTGCAAGCATAATCAACAGGAGGAGTCCAAGCTTCTCCCTCCACTGCTTGTGGAACAGGACCTTCTAGAACCACGACCGAGACAAGAACAAAGCACAGAGACGATATTACAAATGCCAAGCTGATCCCATGCATTCTGCCAGTTTACATACCACCTTTGAGTGGCAAGATTGACCGCGATAGTGTACCCAGAGACTTTGAGTACACCTTGATCACCGCGTATCTTCCAAAAGGGGTGCGCGCAGTATGTGATGACCAGGATAAGCTCGCAACACTGAAATTTAATTATTTTAACCTTGGAGATCGCAAAACCTACATCATGTTAGCTCTGCACAAGTACTTAACCAAGACCAAAGGCAGAAATCCTAAGATTGTCCCACAATCCTGGACCCAGAACCTCACGCAGTCCACATTGCTCAATGTAATGAAGATACCTCACTTCGACAGACACCAGGAAGTCAACACATGTGTCAAGTTGTTGTTGTCTTGCTACCACGACAGATACTTATGGTTGGACCTCTGCATCACTGTGGATTCGAATCTGACCAATCAGATCACAAGGATTATCATGCAAGGCCCTGAACCACATAACTTTTACCCAAGAAAGACCTTAGACTGAGCACTAACACAGAGGATAAAAGAAACTTATGGCGATGTAGAGAAGGGTGCGCGAGGATACAAGGTAGCCTCTATCCAGAGTGGCACAATGCGCCTTACCTATCAGCTGATCGTGGGCAAGCGAGTTTGTAAGAACAAACCAACACAGGTGACTGGCTTTGTAGTTGACCTCGCAGGGAAGTGCGCCGAGGGACTACAGATGAATTAGGCACAGTATCTTGTAAACCAGTTAGAGATGGATTGCAGAGGAGTGCAAGACCAAGGGTATGAGTTCCACTTTAGTTGGTTGCTCATACTCATCACTTTCATCGCTTGGGAACTACTAGAGGGAGCCACTTTTTCAGAGATCGAACCTTTCGAACCACTAGCCGCGAAGTTATGTACGTTGCGGTACTCCAGCAACATGAACAAGCAGTGGAAGTCCAATACTGTCTTCCACACCTATTTCAACCAACTAAAGAATGCAATTCAATCTACACCAAGAATCACCCCAAGCGTACTTCATAGGTTTAGAACTTTGATGAAATTCAGTGCGGACCGCCACTTCACCTATATTACAGCGCGTGGTGATGAGCATAAACAATAGATCCAATCCTACTACAAGATGACAGAAGATGACTTGGAGGAGATTACCAAGGAATGGTCGGCGGACCTCCTTGTTGCAACGGACCCCATAGACATGTCCGACGAGGAAAGCCTTGAAGCTATGCCGAATACACTTGGGCCAAGCAAGACTAAGAAGGATGACAAAGTTGAAGATATCCCTCACACGTCCATGAAGACTACTTCGATCTCACCTACGCAGGGAGGTGATGGTGACGAGCTAGGCGGCATAGAAGTTGAGAAAAACATAGGCGAGGTTACTCCACCTAGAGAGGAGGAGGATTCCTCTACGAAAAGAAAGATTACACCACCAAAACCTTCCTCCCGAAAGAAATCTAAGGCCACCCGGACCACGCTTAAAACTACCCTTACTCCGGATGACTTCGACTTCTTAATTGCTGTGTTGAATGATGTTTCACTAGAGCTCGCAGAAAATCAAGAAGCAAAGCAGGAGGAGATATTCAAACGAATCAAGGGAGAACTCCAAGAAGTGCAGCAGGCACTCCAGTCCATTCGAGCAGTTTCTACAACACCCCTGATAAGCGAAACATCAGGAACAGGCGATGAGCCCACTCATCTACACCAGATTGCTGATCAAGTTGAAGCTCGCCTTCGATGAGCTCAAGAAGACACAGCACAAGCCACCCAGGGTTTGATGCAAGCACAGAAAACACTTCTAGAACAACAGAGTGAGGCAGAACGGGAAAAGATTGTCGTGAAAGCGAAGTGGGACGAGGAAAAGGCACAGTTTCTAGCAGAGCAACTTGAAGTATAGGAAAGGGTTCACAAAGCACTTCACTCTGTGATGGTCATAGAAGTGAAGATGGAAGACCGTCTCCACAGCAGGTGACCCAACTAGAATAAGTAATCCAGCAACTCCAACAGCGCATCACAGATCTGGAGCTCCGAACCGTGCCCGAGACCCCCCAAGAAATAAGAGATCTAAGAGAGGCCACTGCTCAAAGCGCAGTTGGCCGATTAAAAACCTTTTCCCTGGAATGTAAGCATATGAGCGCTAGAAGCACCTAGACTTATGAAACCCTCACAGAGAATCCATAATTGCAGACATTAGAGGCACAAATCCAAGAAGCAAAGTAGCATGCAAACACGCTACAGGCGCAAATAAAGACTTTGACCCCAGTCGAAAGAATGAAGAGGTTTGCAGAACAATGCACAACTCAACAACAGGTACATACGCTACAAAATAAAGTGATGGAAGTTTCCCAACAACTTCAACCAATCCAAGAAAAGGCATGCCAGTTGTTCGCTGAACTTGAAAGCCAGGGAGATGAACTCGAACAAGTTGTCATCACTGCAGAACAACACTTGGAAGGACCGCTCAATGACACAATGATCCAGGAATTCACTGAGCAAGAGGCTATCGCACTATAGCAGGTCGAAGCAGCTTGAGCCAATTTTGAGGCATTCGAGGCGGAATTGATCAGACTAGAGTGACTCGGAACGAGTCATGGGTGAGTGTTGGGGGCATGTTGGCCCTTGACCAAGTTTTGAAGAATACTTGGTCATAGTTGACCATTTTTGGGACTTCAATAGCTTGCCAAAGATGGAGCGCAACGCGAAGCGGAAATTAGGGAAGCTAGACCTATTTTTTGGTCCCTTTAGGGTTTTGGGTTGATGTAACGGGAAAGGGATGTCGGCCCATGGGTTTACCCACTCTTAGGCCCATTTTGTAATCTTTAAATAGATACTTAGGCAATGTAAGTAGAAGAGGGTAGTACATCTATGTGATGTATAGTTAATGGCTTAGTGCTAGTAACTAGATCTGTGTGATCGGATGTATATTGCAAGTTCTCTATGCATGATTGTAGGGAGTTTGAAAAACTAAGTGCAAGTTGTTGTAGTTTTGTGCTGAAGTGCAAAGAAGAAGGATCTAGCGAGCTGCGCAGATCTTTTGTCCTGTGTGAAGTAAGGGTCATTGAAGCTTTGTGTTGTAACCGCTTGACCAAGATAATATAAAGAAGAAGACTTTGTGGACATAGCCCCAGGGTGGGGGTGAACCACGGTAACTTTGTGTATTGCGCTCTGTTCTTTGACCTAATGTGTTTATCTCCTTCTTAGCTAAGTGCTTGATGTGATTAAGTAGATTTAGTTATGCTTTGTACTTCTGAGATAGGAATGAATGTTAGATCTAATATATAATATGCTTAATGCCTGATCTGGTGGATCCAATCTATCTTGTTGTATCTAAGCGTTGAATTATCTTGAATCTAAGTATATACTGCGATGCTTTGTGCTATCTACGAAGTGTTGTGCTATCTAACGAAGTCCTGCAACCACCTCTGCCTCTACCTCGGGTCAGACTTCATCTGCTTCGCAGGTGTTTCCGAAAGGGCCGGTAGTTAGGGTTTTGTTGGTGCGCTCTTGAGCGTTGAACCCTGGGTCTGCCCCTGTGCCAACAGAGACTTCTATTTTTACATTTTTCTCTAGTTTTGAAATTTTAATCAATTAATTGTGAGATCATTGTCCGATCCAGTTTGTTCTTCATTCTCCTCAAGTTTTTCTACATAATCTCTTTCTTAAGCTTCACCACTATGTGAAGTTTTCAATTCTTCTATTTGTCTCATGAAATTCCACAATTATATGATCACAAATTTATTTTCATCTTTGAATGTGATTTCTATAGTCACAACCCCCCTATCTCGACAAATTCTTCTCACATTGATACCGAATGGTGCATATGAAAGCATAACGAGCCCCTTTTATGCATGGTCAAACTAAGCACTCTATAAACCCATGTAAACTATGCAATAGGAGGGCACAAATGAACTTCAAAGAAGAAACAACAACACATTAGACATGAAGGATTAAAACAATACTCTACTCATTCTCATGATTGTTGATGAAAATTTCCAAAAAGTACAATCATGTGCATTAGTGATTCTCTCTATGTTGGCTTACCTCTCACACGTTGTCTTTTTTGCAACGAAACCCTCTTATCTTGTAATCGAAAACTAGCCTTATTCATATTCCTTTGAACTTTGTTACTCTTGCTTGATCTCTTCTTTCCTTATTTTATTCCTGTAAAAGCATTGAATTCACTTACAACAATTGTGTTTTCTACACCCACTTCTTGCTAATGAACTTCCTAGTAGTGAGTATTTCTCTTTCTTGGGCATCTTATTTATAACTTATTATCATTAACATTATACAATAATTTTGCAAGCTCGTCGAATATCGAAATAAAATGAGAAGGCTTCAGCAACTTTCAAAGTTTGAAGAGCATTACCAGGTAAGGGTTATTCTAGTGATCAATGAGTATTGTGTGTTGGAACAAAAATACTATGTATATGGAAAATTTGAGTAAAACAGAGTACTAAATCAAATCAAGGTGTTGTATATGTAATAAAAATATATATTTATATTGCAAATTGAACTTTTTTATGATTAGTTCTACTGCACATTTTATTCTTCTTATTTTGTAACATTTTTTAATTTTAATCTTCCTCTTATTTTATAACATTTCTACTTATCTTTATCTTATGTATACAAAGATGAATTTATCTTCTGTATACAACGATGAATTGATGTGGAACATGGTCACTTTTATTGAAACCTCCACACAATCGGTAACCACGTATCCCAAAATGTGGCAGTCTTGCATGCCAATGAAGAGCCATGTTGAGTCATATTTGTATAAGTAGAAGTAGCAAGAAGTGGAGCAGGGGGCTCATGAGCATGGCTAGTCATATTTGTATAAAAAGAGGTAGGCAATAGTGGAGCAGGGGCTCATGAGCATCACTGAGTCTTATAGGAACTTTGCAGATGCACTTAGAGGAGGGAAAATGGTGTGCAGAAAATACCAGATGGCCAATGGTTGTGCTCCTGGTGCTCATACAGGTCTCGATCAAAACGTAAAATCTCTGGTAGAGCCGGAAATGATTCTATAATTCATAAGCAAACCAACAACAGAGTGGGTGATGATGCACGACCTTGTATATTGTGCCCAAGAAAAGGCGGTGCTTTGAAGCCAGTGGCAAGGGCGGGTTCAGAAAGGGAAAATAATGGATGCTTACAGTTTGCACATTTATTCTGTTGTCAGTGGTTTCCAGAGATATGTATAGAAAACACAGAGACAATGGAACCAATAAAAAATACTGAAGGGATAAAAGAAGCAGGATGGAAATTAATATGTTCTTTGTGCAAGGAGAAGCATGGAGCTTGCATTCAATGTAGCCATGGTACACCACTTTAATCTCTAGTAACTCCCTATTCTTCTTGTATAGTATGTTTTGCATTTTTTTTGGGTCAATTTTCCTCTTGTATAGTATGTTTTGCATTTTTTTTGGTCAATTTTTCTTCTCTCATGGGCCTTGATTGTTTATTGAGCTAAATTCAGTTAACTTACTTTTTATTGTTTTGTAACAAAATACATTGTACAGTTTCTTGTCGGTTTGGGAATATTTGTAGGACAACTTATTGATTAGTTCCTTTATTTGCTGAATTCTGTCTTCATACAGCAGTCACAAATGCAGATGGAGAAAAAGGTTAATTACTGCAGTTGAATTTCTGTTGGGATTGCCACAATACTTAAGGCCTTAATTCGAAGTCCTGTTGTAATTAGACTTTCATATTACTCTCAATATTTTTTCCTTTTGAGCCCTCTCGTCAGGTATTTAGGATATGATCATTTTTTAATGCATAAGTTTTAACCTTTTAGGGTTAAGTTATTGCAACTTGAGTTCCAATCTTTAAATCTATTTGTCTCAGTTGTGTGTAAGAATGTTATATGATCATTTGGAACAGGGCACTAGAGTTGGCCCAAATGGAATAATGGTCACCTTGTGCTAGCATATAATTTAAGGCTTAATCATATTTATAATTTAACTTAACTTTGCACAAGAGTTAGAGAGTATGTTTATGAGAATTGACTAAAATTAACTAATTTCTCCATTTTTTCTCACAATTACATTAACAGTTTTTTCAAGCTGTTTATTTTTTAAGGAATAGTTTTGGTGTGTCTTCCAACTCAAACCGGGGTATTTCATTATTTTAATTCACACAGGAGACCGTATCTGCTGTTTATTTTTCTTTATTTATGTGTCTTCAATCATTTAGGTCCTCTCTTACATCTTGAGTTTATTCTTGTTAGATGCAAGTGGTGTTAGCCCTTGAGGCTTGTATGAAGGTTTCTTTAGTTGAACTTTTTCCACTTTTGTCTATACTTGCAATTCTATTGGCTTGACTTGGGGGAATAACAAGAGTGAACTTCATTATCTTGTTGTCAATGGGGCTTGGTTATGTAGTAAAGCAAGGGTGTTTCACTCCCCCTGCCAAGGTTCAAATCCTTTCCAGGGACAAGTTTTGCCATCTGGGGACTGTTGCCCATGCAAGCGGATCATCTCAAATGGTTGGGCCTAGGTGCAACCTTTGGGTGACCTTGGTGGAATAGATACTCCCCACTCCTGAGATTATTTTAATTGAAGAGATCTTTCTAGAGTGTTGTAAATCGGTTACAAAACCAGTTACATTGCATTGTAATATTACCAGACTTGGGAAGGGCATGCTTTCTGCAGAGTGATAATGGGAAGCTTCTTGTCAAAAGAAAATTTCATTATCATGTCAGATTTGTTTTTCTTTGTAAATTGTGAGAATATTGAGGTAGACATATTGAGTCTGCTAAGAAGCATTCATGTGACTATATTTGGATTGTTAGCATATTTGGAGACAGAAATCTAATGCAAGGATTGTTAGCATATTTGGAGACAGAAATCAAATGCAAGGCTATCAGCCTTCTAGTTTCTTGTATATTTGGAATGTCTTTGATTCTACATGGTCATGTTTAATTTGGATCTGGATATATAGCTGAAGTGAAAATAGCACCTGCGATGTAGGTTGTTTATTTCTTAGCGAATAGTTAATCTGAAATCGATCATTTGTGAAAGATCATTGGCTGGCATGGCAAGTTGATATCCTTAATTTTTAAAAATAAGGATGCATTTTCTACTTGTATCATCTACCAGAAATTATTTGGTGTTTTCTCCTCTTTGAGAAGGGATCGAAAAGTTAATAGGCGTGTCATAACTAAAATAAATTACATCAATGAATATTGGATCAATAAGAAGATAGGATGTTTTATTAGTGCAGTGGTAGGACTGCTATATAGATGTAGTAAGAAGCAACAACCGTTCCAGAGCAGGCGCCTTCATCTCGTTCATCCATTTTTCCAGCGATGCTTTATCCATAATCTCTCCCCTGTTAACAAATTCAAAAAGATCACAGGAAACTCCATCAAAGTTGGGCATCGATCAAACTTTAATTTCCTGTACCATCAGATTATTGAAGTTGGACATCAAACTTTAATTTCCTGTGACATCATCATATTTATATAGGAGAAAATTTGACTTTTGGTCTTCCCAAATTGACTCAGATCTTCCAAAAACCCATTAAAATTCAACATCCATCAAACTTCGATTTCCAATGTAAAGACAGCAGAAAATTTGATACTGTCTTATCCCAAAAAACCAATGTGAACACCCAGAGTGGGAACGAAACTATAAATATAAAATGAAAATGTAACGAGGGCAGGGATTTTACCCAAATCTGTGTTCTTTGAAATAGGGTACACTGGAGAGTAGGGTGTCATCTACATCGAAAATCCAGGCGTCCTTTCCATGGCCCGCCAAATTTAAGCTGATTAGATACAGCAAGCTCTGTTCAACGGCTCTCTCCAAATCTACTCGGTACTGAGTAGAAGTCATATATTTGCCGATGTACAGAACGCATTCTCCTGGAACGACATCGAAGTTCCTCGTATTATTCATCTCCACGTTCATTCTCCAGCTCTCGCAGTAGTTCTTGAGGCTGATCTTATCATTCATGAGATTCAGAATGTTCCATTTCTGCATGTCCTTGTTTGCCAGGGCACTTTCTGTGCTGATCACAAGGAGAGGTAGAAGTATGTGCAGGAATCCATATCCAGAAGGCACAGTGGCACATGATAATATGATTTCAGAAGGCACAGTGGCACATGAACAAGCAGACCGGGAAGAACTAACAGGAATGCTGGAAGGCCGGCATCTTGAGGCGCTGTAAGTATTTAATGCAGGATTGATGCGAATGCAAAAAGTGACCGCACCATGTGCACTGAACTCGGACTGATCTGGATATTATTCGCTACTCACGATGACCTGCAACTAGCACTGACGGATCACATGGGAAACAAAGTCTCTTATGAGAGTGTCATTGGTGAATTAATCCCAATTTCTATATTTAATATGACGTGCAGATGACAGATTGAACCAGAGCTGCATTAAAATTTGTTTTGAAGGGATGTAAATTTATACTATTTTTTATTATTAGTCAGACTCTCCTACGTACAGAAGAGATGGGACTACTCTGAAGTCGATATCTGCATAACCTTATCAGAGGTATTGTGCAAATTATTTTCAAGTGTAATTTGTACATTAAGGGTGTTTGGTTGTCCTATGAAATGGTTTTTTTTTTGGAATTTGGTTATATAAATTTATATGAATCATTATTTTTTGTTATTCAAAATCTATTTCTGAATATGGAAATGGATTCAACATGCTAAAAAACTCTCAAAATTTCTTACCAGTTTTAAGAAAAATATCCCCCAAAAAAATTATCATTTGGTAGAATCTTTAACCTACTACTACCTTAACCTACCACTACCTTAAATCTAAGAATAAACCTAGTGGAAACCGAAACCAACCTATGCATACCATCAACTCCACTAAAACAAACATAACTTCAAAAAGTCTTTAATCATCAAATGCATACGCCCCTAAACTCAGTTAGAAACCACAGTAAAGATATTTCAGCACATTAGTTTTACAATTACAAATTCTTTGATCACTAAATGCAAGACATAATAGCTTTACAAATTCTTTAATCATTGAATGGATACACCCAAACTTAGTTAGAAAACCACAATAGTAACGATATTTGAGTAATAATAGCTTTACAAACCATACACCCAAAGTCACTTGATAATAGCTTTACAAATCATATACCCAAACCCACTAAGTCTTTAATGATGTAGTTGTAGGTTTACTCTTAGGTTTTTAATGATGTACCTATAGATATTTAGAGATGGTCTAAATACATAAAGTTAGTTATGCATTCATTAGATAGTGGAGATAGTGGAGAAGACTTTGTCAAAACCCAATCTTATGTATTACCTATATTAATATAGAGAAGAGTAAGAGAGATGCTTCATAACTTAGGCATAATGTTTTTCCTCTTCTTTGATTGTTAACATGGTATCAGAGCACGTTGAAGACCATTTGAAGAGAGGAGAGCGGTTTGTTTTGCAGAGCAGATGATTGAAGACCTAATGCATGTGAAGGAGAGACCAGTCAACGAGAGCATGAGGATTTTTTCTTGGTCGCTAGAAAAAAGTTGCAAAAGAAGTGACCAAGTTGTATGGCCACTGATCTCCAAGATGCTAGGGTACAACTAGAACTCGACACTATGCATTTTTGCTTTCCCTCTTTTTGTTGTAGGAAAGGGTGCGATCTACTAAGAAAGTATTTTTCTTTTGAAGGATTTTTGTGTACATGACTAGATAATACTTGGTGTGGAATATGTAGCCGCTCAAGTAAAAAGGGAAGTTTATTTAACAATTAATGGCTACTATGGGAAACCCTCAACCTCTTATTTTCACAGGAAAAAACTATGAAATATGGTCCATTAAGATGCAAACACTTCTCAAATCTCAAGATTGTTGGGAAGTGGTTGTCTCGGGTTTTACTGAGCCAGATCCTACTGATTTAGCTTCCATGACAAATGCACAGTGACAAGAAGTTGTTGAGAATAGAAGAAGAGATTCCCGAGCACTGTATTTTATACAACAAGGGCTTGAAGATGAAATCTTTCCAAAGATTGGTGCAACCAATAATGTCAAACAAACATGGGATATCCTGGAAACTGCTTATCAGAGTAAAAGCAAGGTGAAAAATGGCAAGCTTTAGACCTTAAGAAGAAGTTTTGAAACCATCCATATGAAAGACTTAAATTTTGTGGATCATTTTATGACACAAGTCATGAGCATTGTTAATCAACTTCGTGCACATGGAGAAGACATTCAAGATCAAAAGGTGGTCAAGAAGGTAATCAAAATGCTTCCTGTTAAGTTTGATATGGTCGTTGTCACATAGAATAATCCAAAAATCTATCCTAGATATCTATAGATGAACTCACGAGGTCTTTGTTATCACATGAGACCAAAATCAATTGAATTAATGAATCTTTGGAGAATGTGTTTCAGACTCAAGCATCCATTAGCAAAGGAAGAGGTCGAGGAAATAGAAGTAGAGGCAAGCGAGGTAGATATCATTCTCAAATGGGAGAAAGTTCGGTCCCAGAACAATCAAGACAATCATAGGAATACTCTCAGAACCAAAGGGGGAGAAGCAGAAAGTTCAATAAGTCAAAGTGGGCTGACAAGTCAAATATCTATTATCCACTTTCTTTATCACAAGAAGTTTGGTCACTACGAAAGTGAATGCAGTAACAAGAAAGCATATTTGACCAAGGGCAGAGAAAATTTCATCAAAACTGATGAAGGGACATCTAAATCAATGTTCTTTTCATGCCAGATCACAAAAGAAACCAACAACAATGATCTCTGCTTGTTGGATAGTGGTTGCACCAATCATATGCCAAGTAAAAAATATTTATTTCCAAGTTTAGATAGCTCTATCACATTTGAAATTAAATCGGGAGATGATTATCAAATAAAATCTCCAGGTAAATGTGCATTTTCTATGTTGACCAAGTGTTGAAAGGTGTAAAAATTCCTCCTGCAACAAGGGATTATCACCCAATCAAGGCCCTCATTAGGCCTATAGTCATTTGGTGTGGTGATATCCATTGGAATGTGGGCTTGGTTGCCACTAAAAAGGGTTGGATTAGATTTAATATCAATCCGATTTGGAATAATCAATCTAAAATTCCTAAAATCTAACTATTTATGTTATACTATATCTAACTAATATATCCTAGATAGCTAGGAGAAAATGTAATAAGATCATACACAAGACAAAATCAATAATGATTAAATCTAAGAAATCAATTCACATGACTCAACAATATATTAAGCACACACACATATATAGTTATTTTCCAAATACATGGTTATTCATAAAAGTACCCAAAATGCAATCCTGTATCTAATATATGATCAAACTGAAGAATTTAACTGAATTGTGAAAGTAGTTTCATATGAAAAACATGAATGCTAAATTTGTATAATTCACACTAATTCTCACTTGAGCATGTTTCTCCAAAAATATCCATGCCTTTACTTTATTATCAAAGTTGATAAAAATATACAGTTTTAATACAAAGGTGAAACATGTTATGTACCTAAATAGATATCAATATAAATATCAAAATAACCAAGAATCTCAACAATAATAATCCAAACCATTCACCAAATATTGAACAAAATAAATAGAGAAAACCCTTGAGGCAAGGTAACACCATATATTAATCCTTAAGGAAGGATAACACTCCTCAAGCAATGTTTGATACATTCACAATATTCTTCACTATGCTTCAATACATTGCTTACACTTCTTTAGATAGCTCTCTCTATCTCCTAGGAACCTTCTAGAGATCCTTCTCACATTTATTATATCTAACTACCATAATGAGTCTTATTTAATAATATAGTGGACCTAGTCCACCTTACATTGAATATACATAACCACATTCCCATTGGGTACCTCCCTATGTAACCCATATTAGCTCCCTAGGTATACTACATTTAAGAATAATCCAAACCATTCACCAAATACTAAACACAACAAATAGAGAAAATCCTTGAGATAGGGTAACACCATATATTAATCCTCAAGGAAGGATAAAACTCCTCAAGAAATGCTTGATACATTCACAATATTCTTCATTATTCTTCAATACATTGCTTACACTTCTTTATATAGCTCTCTCTATCTCCTAGGAAACTTTTAGAGAGCCTTCTCACATTTATTATATCTGACTATCATAATGGATCTTATTTAATAATATAGTGGACCAAGTCCATCTTACATTGAATATGCATAACCACATTCCCATTTGGTACCTCCCTAGGTACCCCATATTACCTCCCTAGGTATACTACATTAATGTAGTGTAGCTAGAGAGGTAGTGGGGGGCCCATAGTGATAATAGTGGAGGCCATTCAAAGTAAGGTGGATTAGATCCACTATATTATTAAATAAGACCCACTTTGTTAGTTAGATATAATAAATGTAAGAAGACTTACTAGAAGGTTCCTCCTCTAGAATGTTGTTAGGTGGTTGTTAGCATTATATAAAGGGGTTCAAAAAATGTAATGGGATGTGAAAAAGAATTTTTGTATTTGGAACGTGTATCTCATTAGGAGGTTTCCCCCTCAAAGAAGCAAGTGAACAAGAGAGGATCCCTTCCATAATAGGATCCATTGTATGGTGTTTACCTACCTCAAGGGTTTTCTTACAATAAAGTGTGGTTTCTTATATATTGCTCTGTGGATCTATTGATATATTTCTGTATATTGGCCCACTACTACATATGACCAAATTTTCTACGGTTTTTCATTGCTATTGCCACACATATCCATCGCACTTTCCACGGAAGCAAAGACTATTTTTCGTGGAACTTTTTTCGTCGTTATATCCACGAACCAGTTATTCGTGGAAACAACAACGAAATAAGCCCTCCACGTGTCATCATCTTCAAAATAGGTTTACCTTATAAAGCGTGGAAATAGCGATGAAACTTCGTCGCAATAGGGACAAAAAACCGTGCCAAAGTAAAAAGCTTACCAACAGATTATGACGTAGATGCCATACGTGCGACGGAAAAGTGTGGAAAGTTGCGACAAAAAAGCATGGCAATAGCGATGCAAATGTTTGGCAGAGAAAAATTTTACGACGCAGATGCTATATGTGCGACGTAAAACCATGGAAAAGTGAGACAAACTTTTGTTGATATTGCCACGCTTCCTTTAGGTTTTAAAAAAAAAATCTACATGAGAAGCTGGATGTTGGGATTCGTGATTGACCCATACTCAATATTTTCATGTGTGATTGACCCTTCAAATGGTTTCTTATGTGAGAAGGGCTTATCAGTGGGTGTTTTGGGACTTATTAGGTGTCTTTCTTAGTGGACCAAAAGGGAAACCCAAGGCACCTTGGGATGAAGGGGAATATAAAATACATTCCCTTGAATGAATGGTTTTAATTGAGATATTGGGGCTCTGAACTAGAGTTCAAAAACAATTTTGTAGGGGTATCCCAGGGGGACACTATGGGAGATGTGTTTTTTTTAAATATATCACTATGCTTGTGAGAGTGGGCCAATCCTTTACTTATCCACTTCAATGCACTCACAACCATTAATCGATATTAATATAGACTGGTCACAACAATTACCTTGAATGTCAAATTTAACCTATTAATGTGAAGGGATAATCACATCATGAGATTAAAGGAATTCACACCCTTTAAACAACTATGTTTGTAGCTTTTTGGATGAGGAACTTGTAGCCTTGTGGTTGAGTCATTCCCTTACCAAAAAAATGAAGGTTACTCACACACATATGAATGAAAGAAATCAAAGTTGTTCCCACGAAAAAAGTTGTAACGCTTTGAAACAATGGTAGATCACAACAATGGAGCACTTGTTTAAACAAAGACACTTACACCTATTCAAGTAAAGGTAACTCACCCTATTCAAATGAAGGTACATGATGCCATATAAATGAATATAAATGGAAATGTTTAACTCGACAGGTAGTTCACACCAAATCAAGTTAGTGTGATCACAATGTTTTGAAACGAAGGGTGATCACACTACTCTAGGTGATATTTTCTCACACCACCCTAAATGAAGGATGATTGCACTTGTTGAAGTCGAGGTACTCACATTAATGCAAACAAATGGTAACACATACCACTATAAATGAGTAGGAATCACACATGATGAAGGGGAGATAACAAATATTTCACTTGGAGTAATGCAATTTGGTGGGAAGTAGAATAACTAGTAGTATATGTTATAGTCTTAATTTCCACCCTACATGCCAGAAGGGAATCCAACAAAAGATGAAAGTCAAAATACATTTCTTGCTCAGGGTTTAGGACTTTTTTTAAGGATCTTCACGTGGAATATAGGAGAAAACATGCGATGACAGTCGTTGGTCGTTTACAATGCAACAAGCGATGATCCCTGCAACCTTCTAGATTTGCAAAGTTATGAAGAGGTAAGCGAGGGATCATCTCCCACCATGATTTTATAATTATTATGTAGTGGGGTATATTGAAAGGAATTACTTATATCCTCACTGTTGGGTACGGTATATCGTCTAGATTTACCACCTAATACATTTAATTTGTCAACCTAGGGGCTTGAATGTTTTACAAGCTACCGTGCACTATATGTGCAGGCTGTGCTTCTTTCAATATTGATCATGTAAGTAAACAATCATTGCAGTAAAATAAAGAACAAAAACTAGATTACTGGTGCTTAAACATAAATAACTGTAACATTCAAATGAAGTAGGATAACTGTAAATGAAGCAGAACACACAGATCCAACAGATTCCACACAAAACCACAACAAAACTATATCATAAGCCGACGACACCTGACTAGAAGAGCAGGACCAACTCCCCGATCAGGGATGCGGTGAACTAACTGCCACGAAAACTCAGAAACTCAGAAGAAACTCGATTTTCATTAAATAAAAAGAGATTACATAGGTCGCAGTCTTGATACATGACAACTCCTAGCTAGCTGACTGACTGGCTAATCCCTTCTCTATCTCTCTTTGTCCTTTTATACAATTCATGGAGCACATAGCATCCCAATATTAGGGTAACAACTCTTCCTAAAAATAAACAAAGGCTGAACCAATTAACAGAACCTAATGTTGGACCATGGAACATGTCCTCTTTTGCACCTTCAACCCATAGACTGCGCTGCATCCTTGATCGCATCATCTTGCTAGACTATGTTTGCTTTGTTCCTGCGAGATTTCAGAGATTAGTGATTCGCTTTGGTAAACCCCCAACTAATCTCTAACGTTTTTGAACTAATACACACAATGACATAATAGAGGTGAATTCTTACCCTTGTGGTTACACACATCTCCCCCAAACTTTAGTCATGTGCACGTCCTCGTGCAGGCCGTTGCTTTCACAGATCTGGGTTGGAACCTTGATACTGGGCTTGAAGTTCTGCTATGTCATATGCCTCAGCCATATCTATCCCTGGAAACTTATATCCCCCAGTCAATATTATATCCTTCCACCATTCTCTCTGGACCTCGTAATTAGGTTGCAATTGATCAAGTGGCATTCAGATGACGGGGAATGAAAATCTCAAACCTAGCCATCGAACCCCACAAAACCTCATACATGTTATATACCCGGATATTCTTTCCATGGCTTTGCGAAAATTGGGAGCCCCAAATGCTTCCCGTTCCCTAACAGCAGGTGGTGATAAAGCCCATCTCTGGTCACAGTTTTCAAGTGCCTCTTCCTTGCAATAGGTCAACTGTTTTATGCAAAGCTCAACACACCATTGCTATGTAGTTTCCATATTCTGTTGCCAATTGGAATCCGTCTGAAATAGTTATGTTTGTTAATGATTTGTTCAACTTGAAAGTTCTCCATTCTAACCTGAAGGGGTCTGTGTACCTGATTTTCCTCGAAAGAATCAAGTTCCTTATTCCACTTCACCTCGTTAATGGTGTAGGAAAGAAAGGCCCTCAATTGGACATCTCCCACATAAGGAACTGGATTGAATTTTTAATCATCTCTTAGCAGGTAGTTGTGCATGTACAGTTCACACATGAGATGTTGTGTGAGGATGTCATAACTTTTCAAGGTCCTAAGAAACTGCATGGGGTCTTTAATATTATAAACCATCTCCTGGTGAATACATTCCAGACAGAAAAATAAATATTGTTCATGAAGGAACAATGCATAGCTGAGAGAAGGGGAGCGACACATTACTACCTACTAGGTGATATCATACATCTCCTGTTTGTCATCTCTTAACCTTTGTATCTGTGCCTCCAGCTCTGTAATCTTTTCCTTCTGTTTCTCGCCCTTGTTTTTCTCTTCTTCCAACTTTTCCTCATATTCAACAATGACTCGAGCAACTTGCTCCCTTATATCTTTCAATGTCCTTAGGTGCACTGAAGAAAGGACAACTCCTATCTGAAACTGGGCTACAGTTTTCTTCCACTTTTGTATCTCGGATTTCAACAAAACTAACTGAGCTTCAGTTGTATCTGTCATTGTCTTAGCTTGAGTAGATGTTGTTACTGTGGAAGTGTGCAAAATAGGATCAGTCTGAGTGGTTGTTGGTACTATAGAGGTGTGCAAGATAGGCTCGGTCTAAGTAGCTACTGTATGCAACACCAACTTAGTTTGATTAGTTGTTGTTACTCTAAGAGTATCGGGAGTTTGAGTAGCTGTCGATACTATGGGAGTATCGACAGTTTGGGTAGCTACCAAAATAGTCTCCTTGACATTTCTCCTCACTGCTTCCTTGGAAATTATTTTGTATCTTCATGCTCGTTTCTTCAGGCGGAGCACCTACTTATTTAGCTTGGCATTCTCAATCCTGAATTACAGAATTTCTCTAAAGGTTGTCCTATAACGTTCCTGAATAGGGGTTCTTCTCCTTGCACAAAATTCAACAAATTCCTGTTTGACAGGAATTTCTTCAGCCCATCCCCTAGGAGGGACCTCATTCTGAGCTTAATTGCCTGTAGCCTCTATGTTTGGCTCTTGTTTAACTCACACTTCTCCTGGAGTAGCAGCACCCAACTTTGGTTCAGGGTTTTCGGGAGCAGCATGCTCTGACGCTAGTTCTTGTGTAACAACGTCAGGCATTTCTTGCTCACAAACTGGAGTAGTTGTTGTGTCTTCAAAAATAGGGTTTTCAAGAACGTCTTGTTCTAACGTTGGTTATTGTGTTACAACGTCAATCATTACCTTCTCACCGATGGGAGGAGTAGCTGCACCATCTTCACAGACAGGAAATTCAGAATGTTCTGGCATTGGTTCTTGTGTAATAGCGTTAGTTAACTCTTGTTCATAGATTGGAGGAGTAGCAACATTCCTCTCCTACTCATCAGACGAAGGAGTATCAAAATCCATATCATGATCATCTGCGGGTGGAATAGCAACGTCTCTTTATTGTTCATCTGCTGAGGGAGTAGCAACATCTCTTTCTTGTTCATCTTCTGAGGGAGTAGCAACATATCTTTCTTGTTCAGGAAAAGTGTTTTGAGGAATAGAACCCTATGCTTCCTCTTCTTCTAAATCCAGGTTAATGACCTGCCTCATTCCCCCAACTTCTCTAACTTCCACCAATGGTTTCCCTATTTCCTCATCTTCGTCCGAGGCTGATTCCTATGTATCAGCACCCGTTCTTTGCCCTTCTGCAATAGTTTCGGTAGCCTCTGCTAACTTTCTCAACCCTTCTCTCTCTGCTAGGGTTTCTGCTACTTCTGGGATAACTTATGCCAATTCCTCTTCCGAGAGTCTTATGAACTGCGACCAACTCACATGGATTTTCTCTAGCGCATGCACGACTAGTATCTTAAAAAGGCCATGATTTGTGAGGGTTTTGAGTGGTTAGCGCAAGCACTAATTTGCTCGCGCAATCCGCTGAATGTTATTACACAGAAAATAGGGCATGTTTATGTGTTGTTGGAAATGCAAAGATGTGAGCAATTTGAGATGATATTTGTAAATGGTAGTGGGGCAGACTTTACATGTCACATACCTTATGATGAACAGTGCTACCTTGTCGCATGGAGGCGACAAATAAGTCCGTTTGTATGCTTTCCCTTTCGGCTTTACTTCTTCGCCTTCACACTGAAACAACTATGGAAATTCCAAGAGTGGTGTTTTCCGGACAAACCATCGCTGACCGAATATTGGAAACCCACTAGCTATTGCAATGGTTTCCTTCGTGACTCTGATTTTTAATCCGCAGACTGTGGAGGAGAGGCTGTCCAAATTTTGGGTGAATTCTATTGTAATGTCTGCATCGAATCCCTGTAACCTCTCAAAATACACGTCCCAACCTGCATTCTGGAAAATTTGCCAGAATTCCATATTTTGGTGGATCTGTGTAGTATTTGTTGGCTCATACCTTACTGCTCCACCACCCATTCTATTCCG
>JASDQU010739752.1:20324-32403 GCA_032191745.1 Picea mariana | reverse complement strand
TGGTGGACGTAGCCCACACTGGGTGAACCACGTAAATCTGTGTCTCTCTTGTATTGTGTGTCTTCTGTGTTTTGTTTCTGCATTTGTTTTATTTTATTGCTCCGCGGTCCTGTTTTCTAACAGGTTGAGGCACTTAACTTTGTTTCTTATATACAGAACATATCTCCTCGTAGATCCATTGAGGACATGACACCTTTTGAAGCTTGGATAAGTGAAAAACCAGATGTCACACACTTCTTCATCTTTGGATCTTGTGCATGGGCCCATATTCCTTTTTAAAAGAGGAAAGAATTATATCCACAGAGAACATCTTGCATATTTTTTGGGATATCTAGATGATGTGAACGGGTACATGTTAATCGATCCTTCTATAGACCGGCTCATCATTGAGTGTAGTGTTTAGTTTGAGGAGAATCCTTTGTGTGCACCTCTAGTGCAACATGCAGAGACTCTTATGCTTCCATCAATTCTAGACATCAGAGATGATGATTCCATACACTCAGATGCTACATATTCAGACTCAGATTCAGAGGATTCTGCACATGGAGCTGAGCAAAAAGTACAACATATAATATTAAGTGAGTGGGAGTGCATGAGTAATGAGGAAAATGTGCAAGTAATACACATGCACATGTATAGACGTAACCAATTACTTGAAGGCAAGATTGAATACCTTGTTTGAATGCATGGTGGGAATGAATGAATCTTGTTATAAGTGATTTCTATGTTTCAAGTAATATTATTGTTGCATATTGGCCTTATTTTGAAAGTGGTTCTTATCTTCGAGTAGTGATCTTAGTGGGATATAAGCCACTCCTTGGAAAGAGTTTGTATAAAGTGATCAGCTAGAAAGTGGGAAAGAATATTGTGTATGACCTAATATATGACACAAATTCTTTGGTTAACGATTACCTCATGAGAGAGAGAGAGAGAGTATCATACTTATGAGTATTCCATGATATTTTCCATTGGAATGATTGTGAACCTTTAAAAGGTTGACTAATTTTAATCCTATGATGAGGCTATGAGAATTATTGTTGAGACACTATGGACTTTCTAGTTCATTCCTTGGAATCCAATATTGAATGTTCATCCATTGAGATGAGGGATTGATGTATATCGAGATATCTTGACAGGGTGCAAGAATCACATGGAAATTACCTTGATGGATGATTATCATCAGAAGGTAAGTGTTTTGATCTTGTTGGATTGGGAACATTGCAACAAATAAGTTGCACACAAAGGTAGTCATGCACAGGTAGACTATGAGAAGGATCTGTCAGAATAACACAGTTATGAAAAATGATGAATAAATGAAAAGATGTATATGAATACCATGTATGTATTAGAATTTTATCAAGAAGGATTTTGTTGCATTTCTTCCACATTGGTTGAAATAATTTATACATAGGAGTGCAATGGGAAGGGATTCCCCTAAATTATCTTGCTAAAGTAATAAGGCCGGTGAACCTATTAAGAAACATTAATAAATATTATTTCACATGCTTGATATGTTGAAACTCTAAAGTGAACTTGAGGAACTGCCTTTACTAAGTTGAATGCAAATTGCATCAAGGAGGGTAGCTCTAGATGAAGGATATGTCAAGGTGAACTTGATTGTAATGTAGAGGAATTAGAAAGGATAATTGCTTGACTCTTCTATTATGTTTTCTATATTCCTTGGGAATGTGAAAGATGATTTGAGGAAATATCATAGGCATGAGAATATATAAAAGTGAATAAATTAAAATGCCCTAGCACAAATAAACACATTGAGAAAATAATGTGGTACACTGAATACATCCAAGCAATGTCTTATATAATAATGTTTCTAAGATAGAAATAGATGTGGCATGTAATTTATGATTGGCATGATAGTTGATTTAATTTTGGTTGTGATGGTTGTGTGAAGGAATGATTGAAGATGTTGATGAAGTAGTTAACTGTGATGGACAATCTGGTATAGAGGATGAAAGATAATAGGATACTTGTCGAAAGGCTCAATAAGGGATTATGAAAGGTCCTAGGAAATATCAATTGGTTAGGTAACACTAAGAATGATGATTGCATCCATGCAGGTATGAATTTTTTCATGCCATAATAGCAGGTAATTAGAAGGAATGAGGTAACAATTGCTTCAAGTGTATTTTATATCTTTATTGACAAAAGTACAAGTGAATGCATATTTTTCATTGATACCCCAGTAGAGTATGACAAAGGGAGGAACCTCTAGTATGTGAAGATGAATATAATCTTTGCAATGCATGGTTATATGGTACGCATAGAGTTAATGCAAGTATTGTGTGAAAGTGGATTCCTGTAACATCCTTGTTTTCAAACCCCAAACTAGCGATATGTATTGTAAATGTAGTATGTGTTTGAGATCCAAGCGATGTATATTGTAAATGTGATGTATGGTCGAGACCCAATATGTAAATGATGAAAATTGAAATATAATGAATGAAATGTATCACCAACTGTAAATGGAAACAAATAGATATTGGGGGCTAAGTATCCACAAGAGAGGGTAGGGGTTTGTTGGGCTCTAAAGAAGTCTTAAAATATAACCTCTATGCATCATCCAAAGGTAGGCGTTGGCACAAGCGTTTTAATTGTCGCATACGTAGTTTCTTACCTTCCATTTTCAATACCCCTCCTCTAGAGATGCAACCCCTGCAAAGGGACAACAATCGTAACAAAAGGAACAACAATTGTTCCATTCAAATGAACAACAAAAGGAACAACAATCGTGACAAGGGAACGACAATCGTTATATTGGGCCAAACTAATGTTGTATTAATTGAGTTGTAGTGCTTGCCCAACTATCTAATTTGTCAACCCGGGGTTTCTAAACTGACGAATCCCACGCAAAGTATATGCAATATTGAAGCGGGACTAATCTAATCTAATGTTTAAGCTACAACTAAAATTGAATCATTAATCTAACACACGACTGAAATTGAATCATTAATCTAACACATGACTGGAATTGAATCATTAATCTAACACACAACTGAAATTGAATTAATCTAGTTGCGTAAATGAAATTACTCTAAGAATGGGAAATTGTGTGAAGGAAGTAATCTAGAAATGGAGAACTACATGAAGGTAAAACAAGTACAACATGTGAAGAGTTGAATTGACACAACAACACATGTGATATCTCACCAATGAAGCAATCTTATATTATAATAATCAAATCAATATTCATAAAAGAATAATGAAAGCATGAAAACCAAAACCTTGAATCAAAGCTAAGAATCCCTTTCACTTTTGAATCCTAATGACTACTCTGATTCTAATTACATAATCTAACTGCATCCTAATTCCTCTTCTACTTGAATCCTCATGAAGAGAGAGCACTCTCTTTTATACATGAGAGACTTGAAGATAATATAACCATCTCATTGTTACAGATCCACTTTTTTCTCAACCTATTTCTCATTATTACAAAATATAATCCCTTCAAATCCTCACACATATCTCTCATATATCTTGGATAAGATATTCCAACCAAATCTCCATGATCTTCTCCTTGGAATGGGCTTGAATTATCTCCTCAAATCTTGAAATGGTGGAGGAAGTACTTGAGAAGTCCTTTTGAATTAATCCTTCATATATTCCTACACATTACAAAGCTCGCACATTTTTTAGATATATATGAAAACGTGTCAATTTTGTAACATTTAATCACAAATTCCTTTTTAATACTAAAATGAATAAAGTGGAGAACAATAAGGTGAAACCCAAGTATATTTATGGAAATGATATCGTGAAAGGTTAATGGGGCGATGAAATGTGAAGAATAATGAAGGGAAAGGTGGATGAAAATAAGACATTTTTGAGCCCCAACAAGGTCCAAGGGGGGGAGAGTTACCCATATCTATTAAACCAAAATCCATTTCCTATTTTTGTCTAAATTATCCTTTCTATGAACCTTCCATTAGTTGTTGAGTGTTCTATAGCCCAACCATTGAATTCATGTAAGAGGGATGGTGTGAGAGTCACTTCCCATATTTATTGATAGCATGGGGGCCAAGCACAATCATCTTGGGGAAGAGTGCAAGTCAAGAAAACAAGGGAAAGAGAGGAAATTCATATGGGTAGGGAACCAGAATTATGCATTCACGTTTTTGGCATAGAGAGATGTTTTTACATGGAGTTTTATGGCTAGTAATGGAGTTTAGAGTGTGAGAGATTGTAGGAAGCTATTGTGGACATGTTTGACTACTGTTAGGAACTATAATTTCGTGGATAAAGTGACCATGTGCCTAGGATCGATGAGTTGTTCGAAATTCATCCAACAAGCATGTGTTTTGGCTGTTGGGTGAATTTGTGTTGCAGTTGTGAAATTCTTGAAGTCCCATAAAGAATAATTGCTATCCAACCTATGTTGGAAGCCTTGGAGGGGAGTGGAAATGCCTGAGGGACTATGAGTAGTGAAGGGGGATTCCATTCCTTGTGTTGTGCAGGTTGAGGGGAAGAGTGTTGGTGGACTGGAATTAGCTGTAAGTTTGACTGTTGAGAGGAGGACATTAGCCAACCTTAGGGACCACCATCTCTTGTGGATTCATAGCCCTAGCTTGGGGGTGTCTTGCCATTGATAACTGGAGAAGCAAGGCTATAGTTGGGAGGAACGTATGTCCTTTGCAATGATTTTCACATTTCATTAAGATAAGTGTTCTTAGGTGTTTATTCATGTTAATTGTTGATACAATTGTTGTGCAATTTACTCTGAGTTATATTTGGTTATTATTGCTTGCTATGAGCGGAATGATATTGCATTTAAATCCTTGTATATGTGGTTGAATGCTGTTGTATGTTATTTAGTTGTTCTATGCATAGTTAAGAAATTATATTTACATTTTTTGGGAAGCATAGACAGTTACATGTGAATGAATGTCATGTTGAGTATTACTTATTCATATAGATTTATAACAAAGAAATTTAATGGGTCATTTTGGTAGTGACAAGACCCAGTTGTGGATTGGGTACGTTACAAAGTGGTATCAGAGCTACTGGTTCCACACTAGACCCGTATGGGCCAAGAACCAATGTGAGTTTGTATAAATTTGTTGTTACAGACTTTTTTCTAAGAGAATTGGGAAAAACGATGGAAAAATCATAGTGAAAATCCCAAATTTCGTGGGAGAAATCAAGATTAGTTTCCTAGAATTGTCTGAGACATTTTAATGATTTCGAATGGGAAGATCGCAAAGATAAATTTGGCATGCAAGGTCGAATTTTGTGTTTTAATGGAGGTCGATAGAGATGGGAGAGTTTAAAAAATTGATGACCAAGATCGTTGTTTTATCTTGCGATCGACGACCCATATTCGTTTTAATAAATTTAAAATTTTCTAATGATTTTGAAGTTTGGAAAGGTTTCCAGATTTATGGTTGCGATTCACTTAGGGAGATAGAAGTTAAAGGATATCGAGGGTCCATATTCACCTGGATTATGCTTAAAATTTTCTAATTTTTGAATTTTTCCAACTAAATTTGTTGATGGTCGATGGTCAAATCAGTGAAATTTGTAGAGAGTTTTAAGTTTGTTGGTAGAAATCCCTGATGGTCGATGGTCGAATCGGTGAGTTGGGAGAAGAGTTGATTTAATCCAAAGGAAACCTACTATCATTGACAACTGATGGCCGAGGATTGACATATATTGGCCAAAATTTCTAAGTGTTGAGGTTTTCCAACAAAACTTGTCAATGGTCGACAATCGGGGATCGACGGGATCTTAAGAAATTTGCATGCATCCAAGAGTATTGTTGATCATCAATGACCGATGAATTAGGGATTAGTGGATTGTGACGAGAGTTTTAATTTCCCAAGAGAAGTGGATAATCATCGATGAAGTAAAAGAGGATGATGACATCATCATCCACGTGTCATGCCACGTCAACATCCACGTGTCATTCCACATCACTCAAGTTGACACCTCAAGATGATGTTTCATGCCATGTCAGTCTCCACTATCATTCCACACTATCAATTTCCACATCATCCAACAAAAGTGGTCAATGGCCGATGATCAGGTTGATCAATTTGGGGAAGTGTTTTCGACAATCATCAGGGATCGTCGATTGTCGATGGGCCGATGGTCAGGCATCAATTGGATTAGTGAAGAGTTTTCATTCACCAATGAATAACATCGATGGCCAATGATAGAATAAAACAATTTATAGTTGTGTGCAAAATAATTCTTCAGGGAGTTGGGATGATGGACGAAAGTCGGGTCAGCGGTTAGGGGAAAAATTTGTGGGTTCCCAAAGGAGAACATCGATCGTTGATGGCCGATGTAACGCGAATCAACAACTCAGGTTCCATGTGATTTGAGATCAATGGTTTAGATTTAAAGAGTTGTTATAGCAGTAAAACAATCAAATTTTTAAGAAATTTTCAGGTTTTTATAGGTCACAAACTTGCGAGCCAATTTTGAGGCCCTAAGCGATGTTTTTAGGTAGCCGGAAACCACGGGAACATAGTGTACAACAGAGCACTCTATGTCTAAATATAAAATAAAATAACTCGGAGAGACATATCCAATGAGCTAAACGGTTCACAAAATGAAGATCGTATGAGGAAGTTACAACCAAAACAGTGAGGGTAACATTTTGGCACCAAAGTTACTTCCAGAGGGCATAATTCCATGCTCAGAAGTTCATTTGGGGCATAGGAGTAGTCAATGGAAATATTATGACCCATAGAATCAAGGGGTGAAATATGATTTTGGTTAAGGGTACCTGAAAATGTGTTGGGAGTGAAAGAAGGTTTCTTTAGCATACATGGATAACTCAAAGAGATCTATCCAATGAGATAAACAATTCGCAAAATAGAGCTCATATGAGGAAGTTACATCCAAAATAGTGAGGGTAAAAATGATTCAGGTGGATATTGGTGGCCACCCACCTTTTCCAACTGGCTCAAAATAGTTTTCTGGCAATTTTGGTAATTTACTATTTTTAGTAGTTTTTAACTTCTGGGGCCATTTTGAGACCCTAAATGATGTTTTTTGGGAAAATAGGTTTGCATCATGTAAGTTCCTTAGATATTGTGCCTAAAATTAATCTCCAGGACGATACCTTTCCAACGGGCTATCATGCGCCTAAAATGGAGATTGTATGCAAAAGTTACGACCCCGGGAAGTTGATGTACTAACTTATCCAAACGGGGCCCACATGACTTTTGGCACTTCATCTCCTAGGGTTAGGTTTTTGGATGTCTAGGGTTTTTGGAATTCCTGTCTATTGTAAAAAGGCCTTCAGAGCCTCATTGTAATTATCTTCTCAGGGATGCGAGTAGCCATCACATCTCTTCTCAGAGATAAGATGCCACCATTCTAGCGAGTCTTTCACTCTGTATTTTATAGTCTTTGTACATTTTCACTCATTAATAGAAAATTTTGTATTATTGTATATATGTCTTTATGGTTGCATCTCTGATACATTTATGTTATATTATTGGATATACACAATATCTCTCTGCATTTCGTGCCAAAAATAATCCGGATCAGTGGTATCAGAGCAGGCTGCTCTTGATTGTTTTTCAATGCATGTCCCCGATGAGGTCCGAGTATAGCAAGTTGGGTCTCAAGCTTAACTCTCTTGAGGAAAATATCTCTCGCACACCCAAGAAATCCTCAATGGTGGAAGAAAAGAAAAATTACTGAGCATATGATCCTATCATTCTGTTGCTTGAGCAAGCTCTCACGCAATAGAGGGACGAAATGATGGAGAAGTTTTCCCACATCCTTCAATGCCTGCTGATAGAAACATGTGCATATTCATCAAACGACCACTTTGGAGGCACCTCGCCTTTCAAGGTACAAGTTAATTTTTATATTCTTGTATTTAAAGGACAGATAGATGTAGAAGCCCTAGACAAATGGTTAAACCTGCTAGAAGGTTATTTCTCTGTTCACAATTTTTCCAACAAAGAAAAGATCACCTTTGCACTCCTTAAAGCTCTCCCCCATGTCAAAAATTGGTGGGAAACTTACTGGGAGAAAAGTTCCACATAGGAATATGGAATATATGGGGTCGAGCCCACTTGGGATTTTTTTGTGGATGCGGTAAAGGAACAATATTATCCTGTTGGCAACTATGAGGACTAGTACATGAGATGGACCACACTGCGGCAAGAGAGGGGCCAAGCAGTTCCGGAGTTCACCAATACCTTCCATACCTTGCGCACCAAGCTGGGTATCAAAGAATCTGAATGACATTTGGTTATGAAATACTGTGGGGCCCTACACAGATACATNTTGTTGGCAACTATGAGGACTAGTACATGAGATGGACCACACTGCGGCAAGAGAGGGGCCAAGCAGTTCCGGAGTTCACCAATACCTTCCATACCTTGCGCACCAAGCTGGGTATCAAAGAATCTGAATGACATTTGGTTATGAAATACTGTGGGGCCCTACACAGATACATCCAAACTGAAATGGATTCTCTGGACATCTCATCACTTGGTGTTTCTTATTGATATGTTGTTAAAATCAAGCAGAAATTTAAGCACCAGAACAAATGGGAGTTCGGGTCTGCAAATCCGCAACAACCAAAGTATGACAAAGATAGCCCTAACAAACAGTCTCTCGAAAACCAGTCCAAGCCCAGGAAAAGTAGGGTCACGGGAAGACAAAGGAGGACACCAAAAAATGGTGCGATTTCCACAAAATCCCCTGGCACAACACTGATGAATGTCGCTCATAAGAGTCATTGGTGGCTGAGATCAAAGACAAGGAGTCAAACCCTAATTCAGAATCTGATTATGAAAATACTGGTAAAAGACAGATCATTGACGCAGACCCCACTACTATTGTCGCGACCGCAACAATTCGACCAGAAGAACCAACACATCTTGAAGAGGGGGAACACCTTTTTCATTCACATATGTGGGTAAAGGGGATCCCGCTGCATTTTATTTTTGATAGCGGAAGCCAAAAGTACCTCATCTCAACAAAGGTCATCAAACAGTTGGGATTGTCGACAACACCACACCCGTAGCCATACAACATTGGGTGGCTTCGCCGAGGACGAGATCTTCATGTCAGCCAGCAGTGTCAATTTTCATATGACATATAGCCCTTCAAGGATGAGGTATTATGTGATGTTTCCTCACTGGATGTCTGTGATGTTCTCTTGGGCCAACCATATATGTGGAGGCGCCATGTTGTTTATGAGTCTCGACCCTACAGTGTCATTGTTTCTCTGGGGGGTCATCTCTACATAATACTAGAGGTAGTTTTGACTACCATTCCACCTAAATAGTGTCGCAAGGTAGTATCTCATACTACAAAATTTGGCTTCTTCACAATCTGTTCAAAAGGTGAACAGAAGGATACTTCAACCACTACAACCTCGGCCCAAGCACCTTCTATCCAACAAAAGAAAGTCAACAAGATTGCAGAAAAGTGTAAAGATTCCTTCTGCACAAAATAATCTCATGTATCCAGACTGGTTAAAAAGGTCCAACCCTTCCAGCCACATGTTCGTGACAACCTTCAACAAGCTAAGCAATGCAACTTCTCCAACAAGGCAAGCAACTCATCAAGATGCAGATTCATCAGACGCTTTTCCCTCTCCCTCGGGCACTCAACAAAATGGAGACCATTACTTCCTAAGGAGGTAGGATTGATCTAGGTGGATACTGGTGGCCACCCACCTTTTCCAACTGGCTCAAAATAGTTTTCTGGCACTTTTGGTAATTAACTATTTTTAGTAGTTCTTAACTTCCAGGGCCATTTTGAGGCCCTAAATGATGCTTTTTGGGAAAACAGGTTTGAAATATATTAGTTACTTCGATATTGTGCCTAAAATGAATCTCCATGACAATACCTTTCCAATGGGCTATCATGCACCTAAAATGGATATCGTATGCAAAAGTTACAACCCCGGGAAGTTGTTGTACTAACTTACCCAAACGGGGCCCACATGACTTTTGGCGCTTCATCTCCTAGGGTTAGGTTTTTGGATTTCTATGGTTTTTGGCATTCCTGTCTATTGTAAAAATTCCTTAAAAGCCTTATTGTAACCATCTTCTTGGAGATGTGAGTAGCCATCACATCTCTTCTCAGAGATAAGCTGCCACCATTCTAGCGAGTCTTTCACTCTATATTTTACAATCTTTGTACATTTTCACTCATTAATAGAAAATTGCGCATTATTGTATCTATGTGTTTATGGTTGCATCTCTGATACATTTATGTTATATTATTGGATATCCGCGATATATCTATGCATTTATTTATTATATCTCCGCTCTCATTTCATGCCAAAAATAATCTGGATCAGTGGTATCAGAGCAAGCTGCTCTTGATCGTTTTTCTGTTCATGTCCTCGATGAGGTCCGAGTATAGAAAGTTGGGTCTCAATCTTGTCTCTCTCGAGGACAATATCTCTCACACACCCAATAAAACCTCAATGGAGGAAGAAAAGAAAAACGATGGAGAAGATGATCCTATCAGTCTGTTGCTTGAGCAAGCTCTCATGCGACAGAGGGATGAAATGATGGAGAATTTTTCCCACATCCTTCAACACTTGCTGATAGAAACATGTGCATGTTCATCAAATGACCACTTTGGAGGCACCTCACCTTTCAAGGTACAAGTTAATTTTGATATTCCTATATTTGAAGGACAGATAGATGCAGAATCCCTAGACAAATGGTTAAATGTGCTAGAAGGTTATTTCTCTGTTCACAATTTTTCCAACAGAGAATATCACCTTCGCACTCCTTAAATCTCTCCCCCATGTCAAACATTGGTGGGAAACTTACTGGGAGCAAAGTTCCACATAGGAGTCTAGAATATATGGGGCCGAGCCCACTTGGGATTTTTTTGTGGATGCGGTAAAGGAACAGTATTACCCTGTTGGCAACTATGAGAACCAATACATGAGATGGACCACACTGCAGCAAGAGAGGGGCCAAGCAGTTCCAGAGTTCACCAATACCTTCCATACCTTGCGCACCAAGATGGGTATCAAAGACTCCAAATCAAATTTGGTTTTGAAATACCGTGGGGCCCTACATAGATACATCCAAACTAAAATGGATTTTTTGGACATCTCATCACTCAGTGTTGCTTATCGATATGTTGTTAAAATTGAGTAGAAATTTAAGCACCATAACAAATGGGAGTTTAGGCTTGCAAATCCGCAACAACCAAAGTATGACAAAGATGGACCTAAAAAATAGTCTCCCGAAAACCAGTCCAAGCCACAGGAAAAGAAGGGTCATGGGAAGACAAAGAAGGACACCGAAAAATGGTGCGATTTCCACAAAATCCCTTGGCACAACACTGATGAATTTCGCTCAAAATAGTCATTGGTGTCTGAGATCAAAGACAAGGAGTCGAACCCTGATTCATTATCTGATTCTGAAAATACTGGTAAAAGATAGATCATCGACGTAGACCCCACTACTATTGTCGTGGCTGCAACTATTCAACCAGAAAAACCAACAGATCCTGCAGAGGGGGAGCACCTTTTTCATTCACAGATGTGGGTGAAGGGGACCCCACTTCATTTTATTGTTGATAGCGGAAGCCNCGCCATTTGGTTCTGAAATACCATGGGGCTCCACATAGATACATCCAGATTGAAATTGATTTTTTTGACATCTCATCACTCGGTGCTGCTTATCGATATGCTGTTAAAATTGAACAAAAATTTAAGCACTAGAACAAATGGGAATTCGGGTTTGCAAATCCGCAACAACCAAAGTATGACAAAGACGACCCTAACAAATAGTCTTCCAAAAACCAGTCCAAGAGACAGGAAAAGTAGGGTCATGGGAAGACGAAGAAGGGCACTGAAAAATGGTGTGATTTCCACAAAAGCCCTTGGCACAACACTGATGAATGTCACTCAAAATAGTCATTGGTGTTTGAGATCAAAGAGAAGGAGTCGAACCCTAATTATGAATATGATTATGAAAATATTGGTAAAGGATAGATCATTGGCACAGACCCCACTGCTACTGTCGCAACTGCAACAATTCAACTAGAATAACCAATAGATCCTGAAGAAGGGGAGTGTCATTTTCATTCATAGATGTGGGTGAATGGGACC
>JASDQU010739751.1:234244-249120 GCA_032191745.1 Picea mariana | reverse complement strand
TCAAATACTTTAATGAGCGTGAAAATAGCAAGGTCGCTCGACGATCTTTTCATGTTTAGAGAGTCTGAAAAGAGCTTAAAGAGGACTCTAGGGGGTTCCTTTTTTGTATAACCTTGTTGAGACCAAAAAAGTGATAAAAGTGTGCTCGATCGCATTCTCATGTATTTTAGAGCATGAGAACGGACAAAGACCAAGCTTGAGGTTTTGTGCAAAAAACCGTAAAAAATAACTTAAACATGCAATGAAAAAGAGAAAAAATCTGTATCCCTATGTATAGATGTTGAAGTCGTTACGTCTGCAAAAGTCACACTCATAAGGGTATTAAGCATTAGTTTTAATAAATAAAACAATTATAAAAAACCAATAAAAAATGCTATAAATAAATATAAGTGGGTAAAAGTTCTTTTTACCATAGTCGTTGTAACTTTGCCAATATTTTAGCCCAAAACCCCTCTTTTGCCCTTGAATTTCAGCGCTCGATTGTGGAAGGTACGAGCATCCATTCGACGAACCGTCTCTAGCAGTGAGGTAAGCTCCTTGTCTTCTATCTTTTCATGGTTCAATTTTTCATTTTCATTGGTAAAATTCATGTTTTTGAGCTTGTTTTAGGGCTCAAATTTGCGTTGAGGCATTCTCGCAGGCCAACCACACAGGACCTGTGAGAATGCGTCATTCTCGCAGGTGGCCCCAAAGGCACCTGCAAGAACCTCGCTCTGTGCCCAAGGGGCACCTACGAGAACCGCAAAGTGAAAATTTTCTTTAAAGTTCGCTCAATGAAAAAAGTACCAAGTTTTGAAGAGAGTTGTTGACCTTCTTCTTATGTTTCTTATGCAGGCATTTGGCTATCACCATGGTTCTAGAATGGCGTGAAAGAGAGCATGAAGAAGATGATGCTATTGCCAGGAATAACTTGGGCACCGTTGTCATTTTGTGAGACTGTGGTCTCCTGAAATTCTTTCGTATCCCAGGTATGAGGGCCCAAGTCAGGCTGTTGGAGTACCTCGTTCACATGTGGGACGTGGACCAACAAGTATTCCATGTAGGGGTCCACACATTGTCCTTGGATATCGAGGACATCTATTTCTTGACAGGACTATCAAGGCATGGGTACCACGCTAGCTTGACTGGTAGCAGAGGTGGTGGGTTGCCTATGAGTGAATATTGTCATTTGTACTATGTTCCAGAGGCGGAAAGGAGCAAGGGAAAAGTGGCCATTTGGGGGGTGCAGGATTTGACCCTTCACACCATTTTATTCACCATTTCTCATATGGCTAGGAGCGCTACTCCACACATGGCTCTCCAGAGCTACTTTTAGTATGCCATAGAGTGTACTGAGCCTCAGGTATTTAACTGGGTAGACACAGTCCTTTGTAGCATGAAGAGGCAGTTGACCAAATGCAGGAGAGGTGACCTGAAGCAATTCGGGTACGGGTCATTGTTGGTGTCCTTCTTTCTTGAGAGGGTTCCCTTGCTGAGGTTGCAGGTTGAGTGGGGTTTATTAGCTCTAGAGGATCCGAGAATGCTGAGGTGGTGTAACCTCATGGCCCGACATGTAGCTGGACCAATCATCAAATACAATGATTCCTTCTTTGATTGGTTGCGACCATAGATGTTGATGGTCGATGATCATGCCTATGTCGGGTTGGACTTCCGAGGAGATCTGGACTTGGCCCTGCCTGAGGGTGCTTAGTGGGGAGATCTTGGTAATAAGTACACATTTTTTACTTTTTAAATGTTTTTGTGAATTTTATCATATGCAAATGTTTTTATGTTTGTCCGAGGTCTAATTACAAAATTCTTTTTGATGACACAGACATAGGGCCTTATCGACCACCGGGTTCTTCTCCTATTCAATGACGAGGAGAGGTGGCTCCAGTGCCATGATGGGACGCTGAAGATTATGAAGCAGTAGAACAAAACTTAGAGGGTTTGACTGCAAACCTTCCAGACATGTCTCTTGGAGAGGTTCCATGATGTTATCAACGTCATACAGTGGGGGTGTTAGAGTCTGTTGGCTGACTGCTTCATAGGGTTGCTCGGGCAGTCATATGTTACCATGAACGTCATCCATGACGTCACTTTGTAGAAGCTATGAGCTTCAGATTTTGAAATTTTGGTCCTCGGACATAACTTTTTGTTAAAAAAAAATTTGATCGTTATATATACATATGGATTCTACCGGTTTATCTTGTGTTATGTGATACTTGTGATGTGATTGATTTATAAATGACCCAAATGTCTGTCTAATACATAGTTAGATAATGCATCAGTTAATGTATTTAGGCATCTAGGAATATGCTGATACTCAATATAATCAAAATAATGTTCCAAGAGGTGAATTCGCAAATATACCCGTAACAAAGTAGGACTTCGAATAGCATAGACATTACTTAACTGTAGTACTAAGAGCTGTGAATCAAGTCACACAACCAAGCGATGGATACTGAGTGAGATAACATCAATCAACAATTCGATAACGACGCTATACTCTACAATATTGTTGGTCGCGTGGTTGAGGCACACACCTCGTAGAGTGATAAGTTTGTTTGTAGAAGCGTAAATTGCCCATGTAGCAGAAGCAAGGTTTAAAGTACTACGGCTAGCACCATTAGCGAAGCCAATGTGGGGTAGCAAAGATTCCAACATCTGGAAGTCAAACACAACGTCACATAAGGGCAAAGACCAGATAACAAAAAATCATACTATAGTAACACACAAGAAGTATGATACAATAAAATACAAGTACTCGTGCACGGGTGATCTTATGCATAGTACTTATTCAAGTACAACCCATTTATGGGTTCACTCAAAGGGATACCATTGTAATCTACTAACTCGTAAGCTCCTTTCTCCAAAAATCGTCTAACGATATAACGACCTCACCACATGGCTTCAAATTTTTCAGCTCCTAGCATATCTCGATCTTGTTCGTAGAGGAGAACCAGATCTCCTTCGGAGAAAACACGAGGCTTGACATGTTTGTCATATTGGACCTTGACACGTTTCTTCTGGGCTTCTATGACTAGGGTAGTGTCACGTTGAGTTTTGTCTAATCGCATGAGATACAAAAGACGTTCTTCCTCTGCAGAAGTGTTTGGTAGGAGTTCGATGGCTAGTTTTAAAAAGGGTATCTCACATTCAATCGGGAGAATGGCTTCCAGACCATAGACTAACCGGAAAGGTGTAAACCCAATAGCGGACTTAACGGATGTCCTGTAAGCCCACAATGCTAAAAACAACATTGTGTGCCAACTTCTTTTGTGAATCCCTATCATTCATCGAAGCATGGTTATGAGAACTTTGTTAATTGCTTCGACTTGACCATTGGCTTGTGGGTAATAGGGCGTTGAGTTTTCATGGTGAAGACCCAACTTTTCAGTGAGTTTGGACATCATAAAGTTTCTAAAGTGGCTACTGTGATTGGTGATGATATCCTGAGGAACACCAAAATGAGATATGATGTGATTAAAAATTAATAATGTTGCAGTCTTTCCAGTATTGTCAAATGTCGGCATCGCCTCGGCCCATTTCGTAAAATAATCTACGGCTACAATAATGTATCCATGCCCCCCAGTTGAGTGGGGGTGACATGTCATGAAATCGATGCCCCATTTCGCAAAGGGACCAACGGAGACCACAGGGTGAAGAGGAGCGGGATGTGACCGTATCTTATGATTATAGGTCTGGCAAGCATGGCATTTTTGGATGGCGATTATGCAATCGTTAAATAAAGAAGGCCAAAAATACCCTGCTCGTAAGATCTTCTGGGTAGTAGCATACCCGGACATATGACCACCACAGGCTCTAGAATGGCAGTCATTTGAGGCTTTCTCGGCTTCATCAAATGTGAGGCAGCGTCGAAAAAATGAGTCAATCCCACGATGATAAAGAGTATCCCCAAGGATAATATATTGATGGGCTTGGTAGCGTATTCGACGTCGGTAAGTACTGGACAAATTGGGTCAGAAAGTCTGGGTTTGGAGATATATGATGATATCGCCATACCAAAGATCATTGGAACTAATTAGAAAAAGGGATTCATCAGGTAATGAATCAACTGCTACATTTTCTGTTTCAGAGTAGGGAAAATCGCATATCAACTCGGCGAACACTAAGGACTTCTTGGACTTAGCTCATTCGAATTCCAAGTAAAACTCCTGGAGTATCACAATCCATTTGGGGTATTTTCCCCCTAGCAATTGATGTGTGAGAATGTGTTACATAGGGTTGCAGTTAGAAATCATCATAGTCTTGCGAGAAAGGATATAGTGCCGGAAGCGGTGAACTGCTTGGACGGCTGCCAAGGCCAGTTTTTCGACATGTAAATACTTGGTTTCAGTAGGTGTTAGACTTTGACTCAAGTAATAGATAACATGTTTGTCATGAGAATCATCCTCTTGGACGAGAACCATAGCAATGGTGTAATTCGAGGCTGCGAAGTAGAGGAAATAATCGCGACTATAATCGGGGGGGAGAGAAGCGGAGCACGTGTCAGGGATAGTTTCAAAGTGTTGAAGGATTTGTTTGTGATGGTATCCCATACGAACTCAGATCCCTTTTTGAGTAGTCGCGTAAATCCAAGAGTTATCTCGGCGTAGTTTGGGATGAAACGACGAAGAAAGTTTGCTATCCCTTGCAAACTTTGTAACTGGCGAAGTGTAGAAGGAGGAGTGAGATTGAGAATCACCTTGACCTTTAAAGGATCTACCCTGATCCCTTGACGTGAGACAATAAAACCTAAAAGTCAGCTGGATTCCAAGCAGAAAACGCACTTGTGAGGATTCAAGCATATATCGTAAAACCGACAGCGAATGAAAATGGCTCGGAGGTGGATTGGATGATCGACTCGACGCATGGAATGAGTGGGTAAGTCATCAAGATATGGTTGCACAATGTGCTTGATATCATGGAAGGCATAAGACATAGCGCGTTGAAAATTTGCGCCAACGTTCTTGAGACCGAAAGGAAGTTTTCGATAGGAAAAAGTGCCCCAAGGACAAATAAAAGCAGTCTTATGTTGATCCTCGGGAACATTATTGATTTGATTATATCTGGAGAAACCATCCATCAGAGAGAATATTTCACTTCCGGCACAATCGTCGACAATCTGATCGACGAAGGGGGTAGGAAAGTTGTCCTTAGGACAAGCTTTGTTGATATCCTTATAATCAATGCATACGTGGATTGTGCCTTGTTTCTTGTCGATTGAGACAAGATTGGAAACCCAGTCAGTGAGGGCCACCGGATAAATAAATCCATCTTTGAGAAGTTTCTCAAATTCAAGGTTGATAGCAGCCGCTTTACGTGGGTGAACTGGATGAAGGCATTTCCAGATGGGTTTAGCATCTGGGTATGTCTTGATCTCATGTATCACAATGTCTGGGTCGATACCCGACATTTTTTCGTAGCTCTAGGCGAAGACGTCACAAAACTCTTTGAAAAGGGACGTGTAGGTGACGATTTCATCAGGGGAACATGAAGCTTCGATATGCACATTTTTGACAATTCCAGGTTTGATGGATATGTCGAGGGGAATAGTGGGTGAGATATTTCTTAAGTTCCCTTTGGAAAACACATCGTGTGTAGACACGGGAATGGTGGAAATGACGACAACGGTCGATGGGGTCGAGATCCGTTGGTAACTCTCAATGGTGTGTTGTTCTAGGAAGAGGATGGAACTGTGATGGCCATCGTCCCAGGGGGTTTCTTCCATGATAGACATGATCATCTTGTCTGTGGGAAAAATGACATGGAAAGGAGTTGGAGACAAATCACCAAGAGAGGGGGTAGAAGGGGTTTCTGATTGAATGGCCTGATAGGTGGATTTGATCAGATTTAAAGGCATTGCGTCGCCGTAACGATGGTGATCGTCGGGGTTAGGTACCATCCATGGGTCGTGAGACACAGGGGTTTTGTGAATCGAGGAGGAGATCCTGTTGATTGAAGCGAAAAAGGAGTGTGGAACATCGGGTGGTGGAATGGGGAAAGTACCCATTAACGAAGAGTCTTTGAGGAGACCTACACTGAAGTTCTCGTAACCCGGTGGGGTTTTAGCGATGAACGATATGTTTCCAGTACACGTATCCGAGTTAAATAAGGCTAATTGGTCGACGGTAATGACCTTTTCTTGATGTGGGAAATGTACAACATGAAAAAGAGTCGACACAACTGCGTGCATGGAATCGATCTAGCTACGGCCAAGAAAAAGATTGTAATCGAGAGGAGTGTCAAAGACTTCCACTTTGACTTGGACCGTTTTGCCTTCTAGCGTGATTGGCAATGAAGGAAGGACACTGTAAGGCTTAAAACCAGAGCCATTGAAGGCTTTGAGTGTGTTATGGGATTCAGTCAAAGAGGGAGAGCCAATGGCTTTCCAGTAGGTAACAGACATGACACATGTCGAGGCACCCTCATTGATAACGGTTCTACAAATGTTTTTGTCGGAGACAATCACTTGGATTTGGAATGCGAGTTGAAGGGGTAACCTTGGAATGTGATCTTCCAAGTCAAAAATTATTAAATTCGTGTCTATCGGGTTGATTCCACCGATAGCTTTCAACAGTGCCTTCCGTTGTGTAGGACAACTTTGAAGGACTTCGAGGGTTGACATCGCGGAAGGTGCTTGGGCTAGGTCTTCAACAATGTTGTAGTTCTGGGCAGCACGAGCATGAGGATTGAAAGCTGATTTCTGAACGACGCCCTTCGGAGGGGGGAAAAGAACTGTGTCAAGGCTCGGTCATTCGATATGAAGAGGACCATTGGTCGATGGAGTCGCGGGAGAAGGTGATGCAGGAGCATCACCAACACATCAAGAGAGCCAGCGAGGGAGTGGAAGACAGCTGGACAACACCAACACAAGTTTTGAAAACACCTTGGAAATTGTTGCGCAAGTCTTAAATAATCCATTAAGATGAGGCGCACTTGTATATTGTAAATGGACCTTGAGCGGATAGCTCTCATCCTTTAGCAGATAGATGGCATTTAAAATAGTTAATGCAGGTAGATAGGAATTTAATTCTAGAATTGATAGCTTTAGGAAGCAAGATGGAAACGGGATATAGACACCCTCATTGTATCTTTGTAACATTAGCCTGAGCAAGATTATGGAGATGAAGGCAGAAGAGCATGCAGAAAATTGTGTGAAGAACACCCATGTACAGACATTTGAATTAATAGAAGAACTTTGATTCAAATTCATGGTTTTGTGTTGTTCTCTGTGTATTTGATGTTGATATGCTCATGAATGTTTGTTTCCTGTTATACACTTGCTTTTATATGCTGTGTATGTGATTTCATGTTTGAATTGAAGTCTGAGAGGGTGAAGGAATGAGTTTCAATTGTTTCTCTATTTGAGCCAGAAAATTCCTGCAAGGAGTGCGTTGACAGAGGGTTCAAATAGAGATAACCTTTTTTCTCATTCATCCCAGAAGGTGCAGTTGGGCATATGAGCTGTGCGAGGAGCACGCAGGCCAGGAAAAAGTCTCAGGGTTGCGAACCTGAGTAAAGATTTGAAGGACTGCTATTGCAGGTTTGGGCATAGTCGAAGAAAACTTCAACACTTAGACAGTTGTTGAAGGGTTGCCGCAAGGAGTGCGTGCAAGAAGTTTCTCAGAGGACTTGCGAGTCATGGGAATATCTCAGGAAGGATAGGCCTTCGAGTTCATTGAAGGACAGCTCAGACAAGTTGCGACTTGAAGTTGCAAGGGCGTTGCGGGTTTTGCAAGCAGGCAACGAGTCTCATGGAGAGACACTTAGTCATTTCGTGGATTTCCATCAGGAAGAGTGGACGGACGAAATTCTCTGAGGAGAATTCGCGAAGTTCCAAGGGCCGTTAGATCTCGCGGAGGTGCAAGGAGGTTACGGAGAGAACGTTCGAAGGTTTAAAACTCAGGAGGGGTAGAGCCGTCGATCCGAGTCACAATGGTCTTCGGATCTACACGTGATATCGTGTATCAGGAATTCACGAGACGAAGCTCCAAGTTGTTGCAACAAGAATTGTGATATTACGATCAGCGATATACCGATGAGAGAAGTTGTGTGGGGGCCACAACTGGAGTCAGTGGAGGACAGGTGGTGTATCATATCGGGGATCAGAAAAAGGAGAGTCCTGAATCCATTAACATCAGGATTCGTGATCCCGCGAATCCTGAAATCTCAATAGAAGTGACGGGGCGTTGAAAGGTCAGTTCGCACGTGTGCATCGGAGTTTCGGCACATCGGGTATCGGGAGTCGGTAAATCAAAGTGCTTGATATCGCGAGTAGTGAAACCCCGATAGAGCAGAAGTCCCGATAGAGCGGGGAAGAAAAGTCAGTGTTGACTGGCCATCGGGTCTCGGGGATTCGAGAGTCCAGTGATTGATCTTTGAAATTGCGAAGCCGCGAGTTCCGATTCCCTGACAAGTAAAGAAAGGGGGTCGAGTGATAGTTCTGTGGGTGCAGATTTCCCGATAGGGAAATAGAGGAACATTGAGTTCTTCAGGCCGAGAGAAGAAGAAGATCATGTGTGAGCAGGCGTGCCTGCGGGTGCGGCTGCGTCAGAGTGGTATCAGAGCAGGTTTATCTCTTTTCTTTCTGTAGCAGAGAAGAGGGAAATTCACCATGCCACCAAGGAGAGAAATGCAATCACCTGATCCATAGGATAGGGAGGTGCGAAGAAGAGGCAGGCAGGTAACTAATCCAGAAATGGAGAGACAGATGCGTGATCTCCGAGCAAGACTCGAAGACATGGAGATAGCGCAAAGATGCACAGCTAGTGCAGGGGATCTTAGTGATTTCGAGAGTGAGATAGAGGCTGAATGAGAGGAGGAAGTTATATCCGAAGATGCGTCAAACGAGCATTTGATCAAAGCTATTGCCAGGATGGGTGCAAGAGAAAAGATGGACAGTTCAGTTTACAAGGGAAGCTTGGATGTAGAGGAGATTCTAGATTGGATTAGGGCTCTGGATACTTACTTTGACTATGAAGATGTCGAAGAGAACAAGAAGGTCAAGCATGCTGTCACATGCTTGAAAGGACATGCAGCATTGTGGTGGGACGAGCTACAAGAAGACAGACGCTGCAAGGGCAAGCAAAAGATCAAGAGCTGGGACAGGATGATCGCAAAGATGAAAGAGAAATTCATCCCGAGAGACTATCAAATTTCTCAGTTCAGGAGGATGCAGAACCTGAGACAGAAGCTGATGAGAGTGAAAGAATACACTGAGGAATTCTTTCGGCTAAACATTAGAGCAGGTCATTGGGAGAGAGATGATGAGAAAGTTGCTAGATATATGAATGGCTTGAGATATGATATCCAGGATGAGATGAGCATGGTTACCATCAGAACGGTGGAGGATGCTTATCAGATGGCTCTGAAAGCTGAGGAGAAGCTGAGCCGTAAGTAAGGTCAGAGGGGCCGAGGCAGCAGTCAGCCCAGAGGCAAAGCAGTTGCCCAAGAGAAATACCAGAAGCCCAAGGAGGAATGGAAGAAACCTCAAGGTAAAGATGAAAGAGGTGGAACCTCACAGCGAGGGCCATATTTTGAATAGAGAGGGAAACATACAGAGAAGAGTAGAAGATATGCTGGAAACAACACTTTTCCTTGTACTAGAGGTAGAGGAAGAGGAAGAGGTGGAGTAATCACATGCTTCACATGTGGGAAGAATGGGCACAAGTCTTACGAGTGTCTATAGAAAAAGAAAGACATTGGAGACGCTCACATCACCGAGGCGCAGAGGAGAGATGTTGAGGCAGAAGACGCTGAAGGCGGAAGATCACTTATGATGTGAAAAGTCCTTTTGACACCCGAGAAGGAGGTGGAAAGCTCAATCCAAAGGACCAGGCTTTTCAGAACAGCTTGCAAGACCAAGGATAGGGTATCCAAGGTCATTGTTGACAGTGGTAGCACAGATAATCTCGTATCTACAAAGATGGTAGAGAAGCTGGAGTTGGAGATGACTGATCATCCAAGCCCATACAAAGTTTCGTGGCTACAGAAAGGACACCAGGTAACTGTTACTAAACAATGCTTGGTTGAATTCAAGATAGGAGGATATAATGATAAGATTATGTGTGATGTTATTCCTATGGATGTTTGTCATCTATTACTGGGTAGACCATGGCAATATGACAGAAATGTGATTCATGATGGGAGAATGAACACATATACCCTGGAAAAGAATGGGAGAACCCATATGTTGCTTCCGATAAAGGATAAGGAGGTGAAGCCGGAGGTAAGCAACACAGTACTTCTCATGAGTGGGAAGGAACTTCTTACAAAGGTTAAGAAGAAGGAGGATCCACAATTCTTTGTGGTCAAGAAACCGAGGATTGTTCTGACTAGCACAAGAGTGGATGATTTACCAGATGAAGTTCAGGAACTACTGGAATAGTTCGCTGACATTATAGTGGATGAACTACCTCGTTCATTGCCACCGATGAGGAGTGTGAGTCATCATATAGACCTCATACCAGGAGCTAGTTTTCCAAATAAAGTCGCGTACAGGTTGACGTCGCAAGAAAATGAAGAGGTCAAGAAGCAGGTCCAGGAGTTATTGGACAAAGGTTTAGTCAGGGAAAGCTTGAGTCCATGTGTTGTACCAACAGTACTCAGTCCGAAGAAAGACAGAGGCTGGAGGATGTGTACCAACTCAAGAGCGATCAACAAGATAACCATCAGATACAGGTTTCCATTGCCGAGAATGGATGATATGATGGATTTCCTGAGTGGGGCAAAGTATTTTTCGAAGATTGATTTGAAGAGAAGATATCACTAGATTCACATGAGAGAGGGTGATGAATGGAAAACCGCGTTCAAGACAAACGAAGGTTTGTATGAATGGATAGTCATGTCGTTTGGCTTGACGAATGAACCGAGTACCTTTATGAGGTTGATGAACGAAGTCCTGAGGGATTTCATCGGGAAATTTGTCACGTGTATTTGGATGACATACTGATTTACAGTAAATCAGTGGCAAAACACTTGAAGCATTTGGCTACAGTGATGAAAAAGATACAGCAGGAAAAGCTGTTGATTAATATGAAGAAGTCCTCATTTATGAAGACAAAGCTCATTTATCTAGGTTTTGTTATATTAGCAAATGAGTTGAGGATATATCCAGATAAGGTGGAAGTAATTAAAAATTGGCCATCACCGAGAAATATTTTTGAGGTTAGGAGTTTTCATGGTTTAGCTAGTTTCTACCGGAAGTTCATTAGGAATTTCAGTGGAATTAGCATAGCAATGATGGATACAGTGAAAAAGAGGCATAAGTCTTTTCACTGGATAGAAGAGGCAGAGAAAAGTTTCAATCTGTTGAAGCGGAAGATCACGGAACAACCGGTTTTGGTGTTGTCGGATTTCTAGACAACATTTCAAGTGAAATGCAACGCAAGCGGGTTTGCCATAGGAGCGGTCTTGAGTCAGGAAGACAGACCGATTGCATATTTCAGTGAGAAACTGAATGAGGCAAAGGTGAAATATTCCACGTATGATAAAGAATTCTATGCCATCATACAGGCATTGAAGAAATGGAGGCATTACTTGATCCTGAAAGAATTTGTATTGTACAGTGATAACCATGCATTGCAGTTTGTAACTCAACAGGAGAAGTTGAATCAGAAACATGTAAAATGGGTAGAGTATATGTAGAATTTCACATTTGTGATTAAACATATTTCTGGTACTGCTAACAAAGTTGTTGATGCTTTGAGCAGGAAGTGTTTGTTGTTGCAGGAGTTCCGAATCAAAACATTGGGTTTTGAGGATCTCAGGAACATGTACGCAGATGATCAAGATTTCAAGGAAGCGCATGAAGCAGCGGAGAACCCAGTTCTTAGAGATAGGAGTCCTTGGATAGACTATATGATCCAGGAAGGTTGTTGCTCAGAGGCAATCAACTGTGTATTCCAAAATGCTCCATGAGGGAGAATCTGTTAAAGGAGAAACACAGTGGGGGATTGGCAGGACATTTTGGCCATGACAAAACATTCGCAAAATTGAATGAGTCATATTTTTGGCCAGGAATGAGAGCAGATGTCAAAATATTTGTAGACAGATGTAGAGTTTGCTAGCATTCGAAGGGGAGGAAGCAGAATGCGGGTTTTTATCAACCGTTGCCCATACCAAAAAGGCCATGGGAGGCGATAAGCATGGATTTTGTCTTGGGGTTGCCAAGGACACAAAGAGGTGTCGATTCAATCTTTGTGGTAGTGGATAGGCTTTCTAAAATGGCACACTTCATCCCATGCCAGAAGACTAGTGATGTGACGCACATCGCAAATCTGTTTTTTAAGGAGGTCATTCAACTTCATGGGTTGCCGAAAAGCATAGTTTCGAACAGAGACACAAAATTCTTAGGGAATTTTTGGAGGACCTTATGGAAGAAGCTAGGGACTAATTTGATGTTTAGTTTGGCTTATCATCCTCAGACGGATGGACAAACAAAAGTGGTGAACAGAAGTTTGGGAGACTTACTGAGAAGCTTGGTGACAGAACACCACAGCAGTTGGGACAATATATTGCCACAGGCAGAGTTTGCATACAATGATTCAGTGAATCAGAGCACAGGTCAAAGTCCATTTTAGGTTGTTTATGGCATGCAGCCGAGAGTAATTTCTGAACTGAGGGATTCGGAGAAAACTGCTACTAGCAGCGCTAGTGTAGAAGAATTCACTGAGGCGATGAAAGAACTTCACAGCAAGGTAAAGGAGCGGTTGCAGAATTCAATCCAGGAGTACAAGTGCAAAGCCGATCAACATCAGAGACAACTTCAGTTTGAGGTTGGTGATCTAGTTCTAGCACATTTGAGAAAAGAAAGGTTCCTGAGAGGAACATACAACAAGCTGAAAATGAAGAAAATCGGGCCATGTAAGGTTTTGAGAAAATTCGGAGAAAATGCTTATGAGATCGAGTTACCAGATGGGATCGGAATATCTCCGATATTTAATATCGCAGATTTATACCCATACAAGGCTGGAGAAGCAGAGACTGGAACTGAGCAGCCAGTGATCCAGTGGATGAAATAATTGCCAGTTGCAGAAAAGCCACAGATGGAATACATATTGGACAAGAGAGTGGGTAAGAAGACCAGAAGAAAAGAATACTATGAGTATCTGGTCAAATGGAAGAACCATCCAGTGGAAGATGCCAGCTAGGAGACTGAAGCGGAGATTCTGAAGCATGGACAGACCATGCGAGAGCTCATGGATAGGAGCCCATGAAATTTTTCAATCGAGGGAGTATGATGCAGGAGAATCGCCAACACATCAAGCGAGCCAACGAGGGAGTGGAAGACTGCTGGACAGCGCCAACACAAGTTTTGAAAACACCTTGGAAATTGTTGCACAAGTCTTAAATAAGCCATTAAGATGAGGTGCACTTGTATATTGTAAATGGACCTTGAGCGGATAGCTCTCGTCCTTTAGTAGATAGACGACATTTAAAATAGTTAATGCAGGTAGATACGAATCTAATTCTAGAATTGATAGCTTTAGGAAGCAAGAGGGAAATGGGATATAGACACCCTCATTGTATCTTTGTAACATTAGCCTGAGCAATATTATGGAGACGAAGGTAGAAGAGCATGCAAAAAATTGTGTGAAGAACACCCATGTACAAACATTTGAATTAATAGAAGAAATTTGATTCAAATTCATGGTTTTGTGTTCTTCTCTGTGTATTTGATGTTGATATGCTCCTGAATGTTTGTTTCATGTTATACACTTGCTTTTATATGTTGTGTATGTGATTTCATGTTTGAATTGAAGTCTGAGAGGGTGAAGGAATGAGTTTCAATTGTTTCTCTATTTGAGCCAAAGAACTCCTGCAAGGAGTGAGGTTGAAGTGTCCGCAAGGAGTACGTTTACAGAGGGTTCAAATAGAGATAACCTTTGTTCTCATTCATCCCAGAAGGTGCAGTGGGGCACAGGAGCCATGCAAGGAGCACGCAGGCCAGGAAAGAGTCTCAGGGTTGCGAACCTGAGTAAAGCTTTGAAGGACTGCTGCTGCAGGTGTGCGCAGAGTCGAAGAAAACTTCAACACTTAGACAGTTGTTGAAAGGTTTCTGCAAGGAGTGCGTGCAAGAAGTTTCTTAGAGGAATTGCGAGTCGTGGGAATATCTCAGGAAGGATAGGCCTTCGAGTTCGTCGAAGGACAACTCAGACAATTTGTGACTTGAAGTTGCAAGGGCGTTGCTGGTTTTGCGAGCAGGCAACGAGTCTCGTGGAGAGACACTTAGTCATTTCATGGATTTCCATCAGGAAGAGTGGATGGACAAAATTCTCCGAGGAGAATTCATGAAGTTCTGAGGGCAGTTAGATCTCGCGGAGGTGCAAGGAGGTTACGGCGAGAACGTCCGAAGGTTTAAAACTCAGGAGGGTCAGAGCCGTCGATCCGAGTCACAAGGGTCGTCGGATCTACACGTGATATCGTGTATCGAGAATTCACGAGACGAAGCTCCAACTTGTTACAATGAGAATTATGATATTGCAATCCATGATATCCTGAAGGGAGAAGTTGTGTGGGGTCCACAACCGAAGTCAGTGGAGGAGAGGTGGCGTATCATATCGGGGATCAGAAAAAGGAGAGTCCTGAATCCATTGACATTAGGATTCGCGATCCCGTGAACCCTGAAATCCCGATAGAAGTGACGAGGTGTTAAAAGGTCAGTTCGCACGTGTGCATCGGAGTTTCGGCACATCGAGTATCGGGAGTCGGTAAATCAAAGTGCTTGATATCGCGAGTAGCAAAACCCCGATAGAGCAGAAGTCTCGATAGAGAGGGGAAGAAAAGTCAACGTTGACTGGCCATCGGGTCTCGGGGATTCGAGAGTCCAGTGATTGATCTTTGAACTTGCGAAGCCGCGAGTTCCGATTCCCTGACAAGTAAAGAAAGGG
>JASDQU010739751.1:170161-183608 GCA_032191745.1 Picea mariana | reverse complement strand
TATATATATATATTAAGTAATATTATTTATAACTTTAGATATGTAAATAAATTAATAAACTTTAAATATTTTTATAATTATATAGTATATTAATCTTAATATATCATTAGTTTATAATAATTTATGATATAGTTTATATTTTAATGAGATTTAGTAATTTATAAAATTATAATACTATGTATTATAATTTGCTATGATGTGGACTTATAGGATATTAACTATAATGTTGAATCTTAGGAACTATTTCATAAATTTTAGAAATCTAAAAGTGATTAGGGATTCAAAGTGTATAAATCATTCACATGTCAATTAATTTAATTATTGAAAATTTTAGAAATCTAAAAGTGATGATTCAAAGTGTATAAATCGTGTCACATGTTAATTAATTTAATTATTGAAGAATAGTTTTTAGTGAACTTTAATTTCAAGATAGAAATAGTTTATTTAATTATTGAAAATTAATTTTCATCAATATTTAAATTTAATTTATGTTTTTTATTTTTTATTTAATTATTGAAAATTAATTTTCATCAATATTTAAATTTAATTTATGTTTTTTATTTAAATTAAATAATTGATTTAAAAATATTTGAATTGAATCTTAGGAACTATCCCATAAATTTTAAAAATCTCAAAGTGATTAGGGATTAAAAAAATAGAAGTGTATAAATCATGTCAATTAATTTAATTATTAGACAGTAGTTTTTAGTGAAGTATAAATTCAATTTAATTTCAAGATAAAGATAATTTATTTAATGATTGAAAAGTATTTTTTTATTGATATTTAAATTCAATTTATATTTTAAAAATAAATTTAACAATTAATTTATAAATATTTGAATTGATGTTATTCAATAAATATTATTACTAACTATAAATAAAATATTATTACTAACTATAAATAAACATTATAATAAATATATGATATTTTTTCATTATTCTTTTTATTTTTTAAGGTGAATAAAATAATGATCATGATAATATGTGTGATAATTGAAACAATAGTCTTAAATGTTAGGTGGAGGCCACATTACTTTTAAAGTGAAGAAAATCATATACTGATAAGATGCATGATATTTGAGATCATAGTTTAAAATGTTATGTTTATCTTTAAAAAGTGGAGGCCACATTTAAGCATGAGTTGCCTCTTGGATTGAGCATGATCCTCGTTGCAATATGATTCTTGAGAAGATGCATGATATTTGGGTCCATAGTTCTAAATGCGTGTTTGAAACATGGAGACCACATTTAAGAATGAAAATCATATCCCTGATAAGATGCATGATATTTGAGATCATAATTTCAAATGTTATGTTTATCTTTAAAAAGTGGAGGCCACATTTAAGCATGAGTTGCCTCTTGGATTGAGCATGATCCTCGTTGCAATATGATTCTTGAGAAGATGCATGATATTTGGGTCCATAGTTCCAAATGCGTGTTTGAAACATGGAGACCACATTTAAGAATGAACTGATAAGATGCATGATATTTGAGATCATAATTTCAAATGTTATGTTTATCTTTAAAAAGTGGAGGCCACATTTAAGCATGAGTTTCCTCTTGGATTGAGCATGATCCTCATTGCAATATGATTCTTGAGAAGATGAATGATATTTGGGTCCATAGTTCCAAATGCGTGTTTGAAACATGGAGACCACATTTAAGAATGAAAATCACATCCCTGATAAGATGCATGATATTTGAGATCATAATTTCAAATGTTATGTTTATCTTTAAAAAGTGGAGGCCACATTTAAGCATGAGTTGCCTCTTGGATTGAGCATGATCCTCGTTGCAATATGATTCTTGAGAAGATGCATGATATTTGGGCCCATAGTTCCAAATGTGTGTTTGAAACATGGAGTCCACATTTAAGGATGACTTGCCTCTTGGCTCAAGCTCACTCGTTGATGTGATGTGATTTTCTAAAGTTACAATAATGGATTTGGTGTTATGTATGGTTTTTCATTATAAACTTTAGAAATGTTTATTATTAGTTTTTCAATTTTGTGTTTTGTTTGACAAAGTTATAGATAAAAAAAGTATCAAGGTTTTAGATTTTTTGTTTGATGATTGTGTTTCACAATTTTTTAAATAAAATATTTTGTACATATTACAAATATTAAAAACTAAAATAAGCATTTTATCATGGAAAACTTACATATTTTTGATGTGATATCAATGTTTGAGTTAATTATCTCAATTAACATAGATTAGAGGAAAAATATAATAACAAGTGACCCCTTCAATCACAATGAAGAAAGTAGACAAACTTATGATCAATCAAGTCATAATGTTTAACCTCACCACTAAACAATTATAAGCATAAACATAGTTGGTTTCCCTTTGCCCTCACAATGTTTAGGTCAATGATCTTAAATAAGACAAATCAGGGGACAAATATACAACAAGTAACCCTTTTAATTGTTTGAGTTAATGATCTCAATTAGCATAGATTAGAGGAAAAATATAATAACAAGTGACCCCTTCAATCATAGTGAAGAAAGTGGACAAACTTATGATCAATCAAGTCATAATGTTTAACCTCACCACTAAACAACTATAAGCATAAAAATAGTTGGTTTCCCTTTTACCTCACAATGTTTAGGTCAATGATCTTGAATAACACAAATCAAGGGAAAAATATACAGGTAACCCTTTTAATTGTCGTAAAGAAACTAGAGACACTTAGGATAGATGAGGGCATAAATTTGCCTTCACCGGGGAAAACCTATAGGCATACAAATAGTTGGTTTGCCTACATGCTCACAATTTTTAGGGTAATTATATTTGAATAATGCATATCATACAACAAATATATCACAAGTGATCCATTTAATCACAATAAAGAAGGCAAAAACGCTTATAATCAACAAGGGCATTATTTTAATGTCATTGTTGAACAACTATAAGTGTACAAATAGTTCTTTACCTACACACTCAATAATAATCATGGGGACATTGTGTTTTACATGTTTCTTTTTGTAACTATAACACCTATCTATTTTAACCTCAACATGTGTCATTTTTTGTAATTATTCATAGCCTGATTTAATTAGTTAATCAACAACCATAAGATACTGACAAGCGTTGTGCTCAAGTGACAGAAAAAGTGTTATATATCATCATTGGAAACCGCTCATGGGTAATAAGGGATATAATTATTATGAGGATATATATTTTAATGATATTATAATAACAATTATCAAAGTTCTATAAAGATGGAACCATTTGATTTCTTGTATGGAAGACCATGTAGAACACCTCTTAGTTGGGATAAACTAGATGATAGAGTTCTTATGGGACTAGAAGTAATTCAATAAATGGAGGTGTAGATGAAAACAATTAAAGGAATCACGGGGAAGAAAAAAATGTTATGTGGATGCACATAGGATTGATCAAAGTTATGAGATCATGGATAAATTATTTTTGCGGGTGAGATTGCAAAAGAGTCCAATTAATTTTGGAAAGGGAGAAAAGTTATCGCCACGATATGTTGGACCTTTTGAGATTTTAGATAAAAGGGGACCTATTGCATATCATCTTGATTTACTTACATCTTTAGAACATATGCATGATGTTTTCCATGTTTTATGTTTACATCATTATATTTCCAATCCTTCGCATGTTATTGATCTAAGATATCTACATATGTTGGAAAAGGGGGCCTTGATGGCCAAACTAATCTACATTTTGGATTGGTGTAATCGATAGCTTCAACGTCATTTAATAGATCGTGTAAAGGTCCAATGGGATAGCTATATTCCTAATTCTTCTATTTGAGAGTATGTAGATGAGATGCGTCAAAAGTTTCCTTATCTATTTTTGACACTTTGAGATGAAGTTTATTTTATGAGGGGGGGTGTGTAGTGACATGTTTTATCCAATTACTATGACAGACTAGACTTATTATTTGAGGGAATTTGTTCATAAATGACTCGATTATTGACTATTATTATGACGATGAAACTTGAATTTTAATTATGATTCAGTAAATTTGACAATGATTAAATGGTTTAATTATAATTCATATTATTTTTAAATGAATTAATTACACATTAATCCAATGATTTTAATGATTATGATTTTATTCTCTTGATTATTTTAAATGAGATATGGATATATTAAAACTGCAAATATTACTAATATCTCCTAGTCTGACAAGAAACTATAAGGGCGTATTGACGCAAAATTTCGTCAACATGATTTTGGACTTTGGATTAAGTCAAGAAATAGTAATTGTTTTGTGTAAATGTCTTGTATAAAGTTTATAAAACTTATTGCACAACTTTGCACAACCTTTTACCCAATTGACAAAACTTATATATTACTTTATGACTCAGCAAATTATTTATCTCATTGAAATCTATATATGTGTAATAACTCCAATCCCTATTACCCATGAATAGTTTCCAATGATGATATAGAGCCTTTTTTCGTCACTTGAGCACAATGTTTGGTATATTCTAACTGTTGATTAACTAATTAAATCAGGTTATTGTTGATTAAAAAAGAAAATGATACATCTTGAGGTTAAAATAGATAGGTGTTAAAAGAACATATTTCCATTAAGATCAAAGTAATACACTAAATATCATAAGACAGAGTACCCTAAGAATAAACAAGGTTGTGTGGCAGCATAGTCCCTATCGGGTTGAAGTGGGATAGGAAAAACGTTACATGCAGTGAATGACATGTGGCAATAAATGAAAAAATACAATTTGATTTTATGGCAAGCAACATGAAGCACATGTGGTATCTATGCAGTAATTGACACGTGGCATCTTGAGCACCATTTATTTTTTGAAAGTATATAATATAAAAAAGAATGAAAATTTAAATGCATTTGAAACAGTTTTATTTGAAATATGTCAAAAAAATAAAATTCTATTACATATTACTGGAAATTTCAATGTGTTTGTCATATAGACTGGGATTGGGGCTCCTATTGGCCATAAGGGAAATATGTACAAGAAACAGGACTATAGAAAGAAGATAGAGTGCAATACTTGCAAAAAAAATAATTTGAAAAATAAATCGAACGGTATAAGTGTTTGGCTACAAATTTCTATAAAAAAAAAAGTGGAATAACTAGGTTGATAAACAAAGCAGGATGCTATCAGTAGACTTACAGTGATGGTACATATGAGCCCTTTTGCTATTTTCTTGTGGCTGTCATTTCATTAATGTCATTTTCTTGTGGCTGTCATTTCTTCAATGTAGGTTCTCATTGGGGCGACGTTGATCTCATTCCGGATTTTTATATTGAAAAGATCATTTTCTAATCTCTGGAAGTCGATAGAAAGATTACACAGAGCCTGATGAATTTCCTCATTCTATATTGAATAGTTGACTAGCCAGTCGTTGACGTGAGCTTGATCATATTCAAGGATGTTGTAAGACTTTTCCAAAGACAACACCTTAAACATATCAACCTGTTTATCGAACTCTTGCCTAGTTAAGGGCAAGGATTTTGCAATTAATTCAGGGTCTTAGAAGTCATTGGTCCTTCTGGCTAAGTTTATTCTTGACAACCTTGTGAATAATTTATCTTTCTTTGATATGGCTTGTTTACATGACTGAAAAATGAGATGTAGGTTCTTCACTTTTTCTTTCTAGCATGCATTTAGTTGACCGATATGGTTTTTGATGGAAGATATTGTTGTCTTCTTTTTGTTTATGTCATATTGTTGACAATCGAGCCAAAAGAAATGACCGTGTTTAAATAGAAATGTTCTTCATCTATTAACTCCTCCTGCAAATGTTCGAGCAAACTATGTTCCCTAGTTCCAAGGGAAGTGATGGTTTGTGACGTTTTCCATGCCTCAGTAACCAATTCCATTATTTTGTTGATATTATTCTCCACATATCCTTTACAAGATGCGAGGAGGTTGGAGGATCCTTTTAAGTTGGTTGTAGGGGTGGCAGGAATGGCTATTGTCAAAGGATTGGCAAGAAATGGCATAGGAATCAAAGCCTCTTCCAATTCCTTGACCCAGTCCTTTAGTCTGGAATTCTCGGCCTCGATGCCTCCAATGGAATCATGAAGTGCATCTCCACTTGCCCTGTGAAGTTGACAGATTTGGGACGGTCGCATGTTGGCAAGGTCAACCTATGAACGAGATTTTCCTTTCTTATTTTTTACATATTTTTTCTCAATTATCAATTTTTTGGATTGGCTGTAAAAAACAACACTTTGGAACATGAAGGATTCATCTTCGTCAAGAATTTAGGTATAGGATATGTCCATTGGGGGACTATGTTGGATGGCGTCTCCGGTCTGGTCAAGGTAGCGAAGAACGCTATCCAGATCAGTCTCAAGTTCCATGTTCTCACTCTGAATTTATGGCTCTTCCACCTGTCCCACATTTTCTTTCTCTTCTTGTCTACTGGAAGCTTCTGAGAACTATCAATTTTATAGTGAGGAGGGTCATTATCTCCTCCTACATTTGAAGAACTCTGAGTAGCTTTGTTGTTGTGGTGGGTCATTGGAGCGATGCTCCGGGATGTTGTAATTTTTGGAGTGTTATTCGTGGATTGAACACTCTTGTCACCGGGGCATTTCCCATGTTGCCTGTACAATTTAGTGTTGCTCTGCAGTGTGTCTAGGTCATCGGCATCAGAAATAGGAATGTTTTCGCCAATGTATCTATTTTTGGGCAGGTGTTTTTTGAAAAAAAAATTGTCGAGGCCAAGTGTTTGTAAATGTTATCGAAAAATATTATCGGGGTCGAACCCTCTTAGGCTTTCAGCATATATCAGGTTGAAGTTGCTAGAATGTGCTGTGAATTTGTCGATTTTGTTGACGTTTTTGAACACAAATTTGTCAAATTTGTTGATTTTGTTGAATGGCTTGTTCCTTGACTATGAAATAAAAAATATAAAGAGCCATCCAGGAAACAGTTGTTGTGGTCTCTTGTCCCGTTATTCTTGTAAACAACTAGACAATTTCGCTGAATGGATTTCTAAATGAACTAACATGCAAGCTTGTGATATCTTCAAGAACTAGAATCAGGTCTTCCAATAAATGGGGCAAGAGGTCCAAGCCATTATTATGCTTTGCTAGGAATTGTTTGCAATATTCTCCTCTGAACATCAATGTTGGCTCCGAAAATCTTAACATCTGGCGAAAGACCTGAGGTGACATAGAAATAGAAGAGCGATCTCATAGTGGAATAATTCTTTTCTATGAAATAAATTTATCAGCGCACCAAGAGACCAGGTCCTTACAATCCAAATCTTCAGGGACACGGCCTGCTCAGGCAATTCCATAGGTCCAAATTACTTGGTTATGGGTGGCAAGGGTTGAGTAAAAATAATATGCCTTGGACCACTGGATGTTCTGGTCCTCGCACCCGAAGATGTTTACTGTATCTCCACATAAATGTTGTCGAGATGATGCCATAGGTTTATGAGAACATTGGTTTGCTCCAGATGATAGTTGAAATGAACAGTTAGAGCCGATAATGCAACTCTCCGTTAAATCTTGGTTAAATTATTATGAATGGGAAAGATCCTCGAGCCTTTCACAAATTAATGACAATCTGTATGGGTGGTGCATGATGAACTGTTAGAAATAAAGTTTACTTATTTCATATTTAGAAATGCAAAGGTGGCGGGTGCAGCGAAGAGAAATTAAGGATTGGAGGTTTTCTGAACATGCCAAGGCAATGATGGGCGAACGACATTCCATGATTTTGAAATCAACGCTCGAAAGGGATAATATAACCCCCGTCAAATCTTGGTTTGATGGGTATTAATAGGATATCTCCTCGAGCCTTTCGCCCATCAATGAAAATCTATACGGTTCCTGCACGATGAGCTATTAGAATTAAATGTCAGAAATTGCATATTTAGAAACAAGGCATGTATATATATATATATATATATATATATATATATATATAGATAGATAGATAGATAGATAGATAGATAGATAGATAGATAGATAGATTAAAACATTTTTTTTTCTTTTATTATAGACACATGCGAAGGACACGGAGACAGGGAAGAGAAAGGAGCGAATGGAAAGGTCTGAAAAGTGGTCGGACAGTATTCAAAATAGGGCTACGAGGATACTCAGGAGAGGCAAGTGTTCCACGGTCAAATTTTATGTATCATAATTTTTACTGCAAACGTGTAAAATGAAAGAGAGCATGATGGGGCAGTTCAGCGATCGGTTTGTATATTTGCAGAATTCTAGGAAAGTGGCCAAGTATGGAATAGGGAAATGGTCAGGAAGACTTGTTCTCGAAAGAGAGGATTGAAGTATTCATGAACAGACCAACCTGACAACGTGCAAATGACATTCCATGATGTTTGAAATTAACGCTTGCTAATTGCATGCCTAGAAATAAGATCTTATATATAATTGGTAATCACCATTTGCAAAATGGTGTGGGCACATGAAACAATGATCAGGAACTAGATATTTATTGAACCCACCAAACCAATGATCTGTGAAAGAAATTCGAAGAAATGGAAAAGTATGGAAAGCAGACAGACGGGCTTCAAAATGGGGTGACAATAGTTCCACAAAAGATGTGAGGACCCGACGGTTAAATTGTATGTCTCGGAAGTTTTCAGTGCAAAATGTGTACCAAGGAAGATGGCATTATAGGTAGACTGTAATACGGAAGACAGTATGATCTGAGTCCGATTGTAAATTTGTATATCACAGAAGTGACGGTACTGTTCGCAAGTCATGGAGTAATAGAAGTCCAATCTAGAGCCTGCCTACCGGGAATCTCCGGTTGGAGAAGTGTCTGGGTATGGAATGGGGAAGCAATCGGTTGGTGTTGCGATATAAGAGCATGAGTGAAAACCTGAACTCGCAAGTCCACCCACGCACACAGCCAGACATTTTCAAAAAAACGAATAAGTGACGAGAAAGATAAAGTTAAGGGAAAAGAGAAATGGATATTTGGCCAAGTATAGAAGACAGAAAAGAAGGGCCAATATATTCACATCTGTAATAGATATCCCATTTCCTACCAAGATATATACTTGGAAAGAAGTGTGAAGTTGGCGAGTACAGAAAACAGTGACTATTAATATGATCTTGGTTGTATGTTTCGTGTGTCAATTTGTATATCGCGGAACTCTGAGTCATTTTTTTAGCCAACCAACCCGCAAGTCCGACTGTCGATTTGTATAGTGTGGAACTTTGGGTGTTGTTTGTAGGACACATAACTATAGAGGAAATACTTTTCCCTTTAATATAACTTATGTGATGCAAATGTAATATGTGGCTCGTTTTAGCACTTTTCCATCCGTAAAAAATGGCAATCTTGAGGTCGCCAGTCCTAGAGCCCATGTGTTAATTTATATATTGCGGAGATCTGAATGTTGTTAAGAGGTCACGGAAAAATAGAAGTACAATGTTAATCCATCCAGTGCGCAATTTCGCCAGTGAATTTTTATATCGAGGAACTCTGGGTTCTACTTGTAGGACACAAAAAAATCAAGGCCCAATTTAGACAAAGGGGAAGCGCTTGGTCGAAATGCGTGAATCCGCCAACCCATGCAGCAAGGGATTTTCGAGGGAAAAAATGATTAAGTAACTAGGAAGAGAAACTATAGGAGATAAAAGAGTGGGAAAATAGAAAGGCAAAGGATAGTTTTCGTAAGAACCAATTGGTTTCAAACATGCCCTATTGTTGCAAAACCATCATTTTCTACTAATTGTCAGCAAATGCTTTGTTAAATATTAGATTTTGTTGCAACATGTGGGTGTAAGTGTGTTCTTCATACATTCTTCCATGACTGTAACATATTAACTTAAGTAGTAAACTTTAATTTCTACTAATTGTCGACAAATGCTTTGTTGAAGACTCGATTTTATTGCAACGTGTGGGTGTAAGTGTGTTCTTGATACATTCTTCCATGACTGTAACATATTAACTTAATTATTAAACTTCTTGCAATATGAGTTGTTAGCATTAAAACTCAATAATTGCATTTCTAGAAACAATGATGACTATTTTGTTGCAACATTGTACATTGGTATTGCTATGTTCTCTATACATTTCGAATAGAATTGAACTTTGGTTTGAAACTGTGTGTAATCCATTTTTTGTTTGCATAAAATCCTGGTGGATTGACACAATACATTGTCATATAATTGTTAGATTCTCCATCTTAGAACAAATTACCTAAGTAAATACAAGATCGAAGAACTATGAGACCACTAAACCATGCCAATGAGAAGAGACATTAAATCCAGAAAAGAACCAACAACGAAGACTCCAAGGAAATTTTTTTTAATACCAAATCCATTGAAAAAAAAAAAAAACACCGAGTATTGTACATCTATCCCTAGAAATTGGACCTAGTTCTTCAGGCCAAAACATTGAACGTATCTACCACAAACATAGGCACGGGATCCACAGTATGTAGGACCCTTGCAGTTTTCTCCTCGATGAATCATCCTGTGGTAAAATTGATAGTTTTCACAAGCTTCCCATGAGGAAGAACACGGAAAACGTTGCAGGGAAAATGGAATAGCCCTTAAGTGAAAGTTAGGAGACAACTAGAAACAACCTCTACACAGTCGAAAAAACTTTAGGAACACGGGTTGCACATGAAATTTCAGAGGCCCAAATTAGTCCATTCTGGGTGGAAGGATATGACTAGTAGAAATATGCCTTGCACTAGTGGGAGTTCTAGTCCTCATTCCCAAAGATGTTAATTGTATATCCAGAGAACAGGACAACATTCCCGCAATTGAATATTTTTTTGGATTGAAATATATCTTTGGGAGAATCAACGTATCATTTCCATACAGTGAAAGTCTTCCGCCTAGAATGGACTAATTTGGACCTATGGAATTTCTATTTTCAAGTTGCAAAGCGGATATTGCATTCGGCGTCAGTTTCTTTTCTAAAACTCATTTTTGTGTTGTCAAGAACGCCATCACTATGCCGAGAAGTTCTACCCATTATGTTTGATTTCAATTTGGGTGAAGGAGTGGGAACCGTCTCTACATTTCCATTATCCATTGTTATATCATCGTCCATCAGATCATCTTCTTCCGGCTCAGAATCCATGAGATCAACCTCTACACCAGCCATCAATGCAACTGAGTAGGCTCTCTAAGCAGGCAAGGTTTCCTTGGAATTCTTTGGCTTGAAATATATATCTCAATGTACCAAGGGACCATCTCCTTTTTTGCTCATGGGAGGAGGGATATGAGTAGTAAGAATATGCCCTGGAATACTGGAACCTATGACCATTATGCCTTAATGTGTTTAATGTATCTGGAAAGAACTGCTGCCACAAGTTAACGAGAATTTTCTGTTTGCTCCAGACGATGTTTGAAATGAAAATTGGGGAGGGATAATATAACCCCCCATAAATTATGGTTTAATTTGTATCAATGGAAGATCTCCTCGGGCCTTTCGTTGATCAATCACAATCTCCAGGGTTCATGCGGAATGAGTTGTTACCATTAAAGCTCACTAATTGCATATTTAGAAAAAAATGTGAAGGTGGCGGTGACGACAAGGAGAGATTAAGAATTAGAGATTTCTTAAAGGTGCCATCCGGTCGGCGCATGATACAGGTTGCATCATGTTTGAAATGAATACTTGGAAAAGATAACACTCTTCTCCACAAATCTTGGTTTAATTCGTAGTAATGACAAATCTTCTAGCATTATAGATTAATAATTGCATATATGGAAATAAGTACGAAGGTAGTGGTGATGAAAAATTGCGACCAAGCATTGTACATTTCGTCCACCTACCAACCCGTGAAACATATTCCAAGAAATGCCCAAGTATGGAAAGCGGTCGGGCGGGTCACAAAAAAAGGGCCAGAAGATATACCCGCCTATGCAGGAACCCGCGAGTCAAAAATTTTGTTCAATATGAAACGGGGAAGCAGTCAGTCAGGCTAGTGATATAAAAGTAAAAATGGAAATATGAATATGTGAATCCGCCAAATCCCTCACCTAAACATTTTCCAAAAAAACAAGTAAGAAAGGGAAAGAAGAGGGAAAAGAGAAAGCGAATGGAAATTTTTGAAAGCAAGAATTGTTGTAAGAAAGCACCATTGATGTTCTTAACGGTAACTATGGAGTGCATTAAACATGTTAATAGGTTATTCAATCAAGGAATAGATACAACAAGCAATGTTTATAGTTTCCAGGATCTGTTTGTATAAGAGAAGCATCGAAAAATTACAAGAAAATCATTTTTTTATGTTTAAGTAAAGTTTATGTATTGTTAGCTTCACCAAAAATATAACAACGATGAATTTGAATTTTAATGTCCTCTTTTTGATATGATTGTTCCATTAGACTTCACATAGTATATATTATTTTATTTCAAATTGTTTGCTAATTTGTAGATCATGGAAGTCAAAGTGTTGTTTGCAGGCGACGGAACAATGGAAACACAATATTGAACCAGCCTATCCGGTAACTCACCTATTCGGAAAACCTTGAGCCAAAAAGGTTTGTACAATATGAAATGGGGAAGCGGTCCATCGGGATGGTGATATAAAAGTAAGTGAAATTTGAAAACGTGAATATGCCAACTTCCACACCTAGAAATTTTCTGAAAAACAAGTAATAAATATTGGTACTATAATATTCTGTAAATTACTAAATCTCAAGTCGCGGTCAGTCAGACTCGTGAAACATAAGCATTACTATAAATGTGAACCCATTATTCTTCCAACCTACGAGTCTGGAATTGTTGGGTGCAAAATGTATATGACATAAGTTTTGGGTGCAAAATGTATACCACGGAACAAGCGGGAATTTCTAGGTGTAGAAGTTGGCGAATTCACGCCTTCACATTTCACTTACTTTTATATCAACATACTGATGGGCCACTTCCCTGTTTCATATTGTAATAAATGAATATAAACTGCCCGAAGTACAATTGTGCTATCATATCAACACAAGGGCCTTAAAATTCAAATAGCCCCCAAGTTCGTTTGTCAATTTGTATATCGCGGAACTCTGGGTGTTATTTGTAGGCCACGGAACAATAGAAGCCCAATTTTGAGCCCGCCAGCCATAGAACCTGCGATCCAAAAAGTGGCTAAGTATGGAATGAGGGATCCATACATGCTCTATATAATCTCATGTCAATACTTTATAAAAGTACATATTTAGTATGTATTACTCGTTTTTCAGAAAATTTCTAGGTGCGGAAGTTGGCGGATACACGTGTTCAGATTTCCACCCACTTTTATATCACCATATCGACTGACCTCTTCCCCGTTTCATATTGTACAAAATTTTTGGAACAACAATTTCTGAATACGCGGGTTTTTCTTTTAAATAAGATATTTAACATCTTTTAATAATTTTATATAATTAAATTGTACAATATCAATATTTAATATCAATAGTATTGAAAATAATGTTTTTAGGTAGTGTTAGATAGTTGATATGAATCACCATCCATAAACAATCACAATCTTGACCCCGCCA